>NCKU01001686.1:0-23689 GCA_003675995.1 Dinothrombium tinctorium
GCCTATTTGTTTATAGAGTTTATGAATTACAACTCAATAAAAATAGATTTGAATCTTAACAATAAAGCACGTGTTACATTTTTAAAAGTAGTTTAAGTAGTTTCAAGTTTTTAAAACGAATCACAAAATATTATGCATTTTGTATACATGCAAGCACTGATTTGAACATATAATGAATACTTGATAAGAGATCCGAATACTGGATTCGGATTGAAATAATCGGAGAATAATAATAAAATTTTTTTATCTCACTCACGAATTGTAGTGATAATATTCAGCTACTTGATTTCAATTTTCTTTCGTCGACCGAAATTCACAATGAAATTTTCCCATTGTTAATAGGCATTCTATAGACTTAACATCCAACAATGAGAAGGCTTCTATGCAAATCTGTGTGAGTGTTCGTGTTACTTTCACTCAGATCTATAAGAGTCATCATTGACAAACTTAATAAGATTAATAACTAATAAACGAAAAAATTTTCGTTTATTCATGTTTCAAAATGTTTATATTCTTTCCAATTAAATCAAATTTATTTGTGCTACAGTTTTTACGAAATGTAGGATTGGTTCATCAAAAAATGTTTTTCATCACGCTTTCTCTAAATGTCACCGTTCAGATTCGTATTTGAAAGTTTTTTAAATTTCAGAATTTAAGTTTCTTTTATCTTTTTTTTTAAATTTTTTAATGTTTATGTTTCTATTTCTTTAATCACACGAAAACAATTAATATTTTCAGCTTTGGCCACTTAAAATGCCAGTAAAAACCATTAGTGTGCTTAAAGGAGCAGGGCTCCGCCATCCACCGGTAGATTCACTCCAGTGATGTACTCGGCCATGTCTGAAGCCAGAAAGAGTATTGCCTTTGCAATTTCTTCCGACTTGCCTAATCTCCGAAGCGGAGTGAATTCGCAAAGCACTTTTCTTTTTTCTTCTGCGCTTTTCATTTCATTAAACGACGGCGTGTCCACACCACCGACGCTAGACAATGTAATTAGATTCGTTTTGATTTAGAAATCTATTCTCACTTCACAGTATTTACGCGCACACCATTTGCAGCAAATTGAGCGGCCATATTTTTCGCCAACATATCCGCAGCCGCTCTGCTTGTAGTTACATTGAAGTAATAATGTGGATAGAACTGTGAAAAAATTTTTTCTAGAATTTCATCAAAACTTAATCAACTTGAAACTTACCGGAATTGGTATTGACGATACGTTGACCACCGCGCCTTTGCTTTTAATCAAAAAAGGCATAAAATGATGACAAAGTTGAATTATTGCACGTATATTAACCGCGTAATGTTTATTAGCGAGTTGCAAAACATTCTCATCTAGAACATTCACTTCAGTATACCAACCAGCGTTATTCACCAACACATTTAGTCCGCCAAAAGTCGCTATTGTTTTGTCAAATAAAATTTTAATCTGCTTCTCATCATTTAGATCACAAACGACAGCTAATGCCTGCAATTTTTTAATTTCAAAGCTTCAAGTAAGCGAATCAAGTGACGCTCACTTTATTTTTGTGGGGCGACGCAGCTCTGCATTTTTCTGCCACCTCGTTTATGTTTGCCTCATTAAGATCGGTAACAACTACGTTAGCTCCTTTCGAAGCGAAGAGAACTGCGGTTGCCTCACCAACGCCTCGACCAGATCCTAAAAGTAAATGTAGTCCATTAAGCAAATCGGTTAATGCGGGAATTGCTTACCAGTTACGAGAACAACTTTATCGTTGAAGGCAAAAAGCTCGTCCATTTCGTTTTGTTTCCCAACAAACTCACAGCGTCGAAAAGAATAATTCACAAGCGAATAAAAAAGTTGTTACTAAGCGTAAAATGCTTAAAATAATCTTTCTCTGCCTTAAACTGTCAAAATAATTAATTACCTTTATCTGAAGATTTTGATAACTTTGAAGTTGCATGTTTAAAGTTCGCTGTTGAAGCAGTAGATTTGTCGCAACTTTTCATGAATATACATTGCCTGAAAAACTAAATTAAGATTGCATCGAAAATGAATTTTGAACTTTTCCAATTTTTGCAACTTTTAATTTCAAGTGAACACTGATAATTAAAAAAAAAATTAGCAAGAGTTTTAAATATGGTGAAATTCATTTTTTAATTAAAATTTTTATTCAGTATCTGATTAATGTAGTTTCTTAAAAAAGTTAAAGTTTATAAATTAATCAAATATATTAAATTATAAATAAAATTTAAATTAAAATCATGATTATTTTTTAAAGTTAAACGCAATTAATTAATATAATTAAATAAAGATTTCAAAATTAAAGGCGAAAGTGAGTAACCTTTTATCACAGCTTCGTAAATAAAAGAACCCGCACACGCTTTCATTTGTCCGATCACTAAGAATAGCCGCTTATCAACCAGTATCGGTTCCACAAATCTTCCATCCACTATTTGCATGGCCCATGTTTCTGGAAATCCTGATTGTCCGTCTTGCCTCCACAATTGAAGTGTGCTACTATTGACTGCAGCAATAAACATTTCTGGTCTTGCTTCGGAACCAAACAAAAATGCAGTTACATCTTTTGTGTTGTCAAAAGGCAGTTTTTGAAACAATGTGAATGGACATTTTATTTCGTGAGGTTTAAATCGGTACACGTAAATGCCTTGGCGTTGCAGTGTCTCATCAATCGGTGATACATCAGCGAATGCTAGATAATGATGCCCATTAAATAAATAATAAGTCACGTCGATAGCGCTGATCAGAGGAAATCTTTGAATCAGTCTAAAAGCCTGTCGATTTTCCCATTGGAATAAAACACTACCAGTGTCCGAATTCGGGCACAAGTTGTGAGAACCGCGAGCCACAGCGATAAAGTAATCGCCTTCGATGTAGAATAATGTTACCTTATTTGCGGCTTGATAAAAATGAAAATAAGTTGCTTTGATGGAATCGATCGAAAGTCACTTACTTGGTCCAACTATTAATGTGCTTAATTTCGCGAAAACTACTTCTTGTCCGACTTTTTTCAGCAAAAACACTTGCACTTCTCCAATAACGCCAGTCAACGCTGTGATCATCACTTCTTTTCGCTCCTCGCAGTTCAAAAATTGAATGTCATCGATGAAAGTCCCCAAAGTTGCAATAACTTTCCGTCCTTTTCTTAAAAATGTTTGACTTCCATTGTTCGGCGACGATTGATGAATAATGTACTCATCGTCAACAAAGTAAAACATTTTTCGCATTGCATGTACAACACCTTTTTCGACACCTCTTCGTTCGAATATATTCATGTATTCATTGTATCTAATCAAGTGAACTGTAGAGAGAGTGTGTTCACGATTAAGTTCAGTGATACCGAAAAGCTCTTTGCCGTGAATTTCGAATCTAGTTCCTCTAACGCCAATCAGCTCTTGAAAAAGACGAAAGCTGTCTATTCGATGAATTGAGTGTTCAAGAAGCGCGAGTAAGTTGTTGGCAACATTCAAATTTTGGATCATTTCTGAATCCATCATTTGATTGCTTGCATTTAATTGAAAATAAAACGTTCGATAATTGTTTGAAAAATCGCTTATTTGAAAACCATTTATCGGACCACCAATGTGAACATCTCTTTTGAATACTACCGTTTCAAATGCAATCGGATGTGAAATCACCTGAGGTACATTCTTGAGCAGCGATTCTTGAAAAAGTTTTTTCAGGTCAGCAGCGCCTAACGAGCCCGTAACATGCAAGTTTCTATTCAAAATTAAATGATCGGCAAAAGTCCAATGTCCAGGAATAAAGCGATTTTCGTTTACAGTTGCAATATCTCGTAAATCATTGATATCGTTGAGTCGGCGGACAAATGCTCCTCGTTCAAAAACAGAAAATCCGCCGATATTAATCTTCTTACCACTTATGTTTTGATCGCCAAATTTAAGCAAGGTATCAGAAGCAAGCTTTCGAATATCAAAACCATTAACGAGACCGTCAACGACAATATTGTTTCTGACAGTGGCTTTTTCGAAAACAAACCGTCCTCTTATTGGTTGCACCGATGTTCCGACTGGATTTTTATGAAGTAAAACCACATCGCGTTTTATATCGATGCCGTTGATCCTTCCATTAATTTCAACTCCTTCGGGTGAGTTAATAAAAACATTGTCCTGGAAGGAAAGTGCGCCGTGGATCACAATTGGACGATCTGTTCGAACGCTTGAATCAGAAAGAGCGTTTAAGTTAACACCGTTTACGAATCCACGAACAAACGTATTTCCGTTTTCTTGACGAACATCTCCTTTTACGCGAACTGGCGCTCGGAAAAGTTTGTGCGACTGTATTACTTGATGGTTATTGTTTCGTACAAGAATAATCTCATTCAAAAACTGTTTTAAATTCACGTCGTTGATGCTTTCAGCGTTTAAATTAGACAAAAAGCTGCTTTTTGCTTTTAATATAACGGTTCCTGCAATACGTTGCTGTCCATTTCGGTGCACAATTTTTTGTTCTAATTCATTCATATGAAGACCATTTAATTGACCGTCGGTACGCAAATTGTTTAAGATTTTCACTGGCTTTTTAAACTTTAAATTACCGAAAATCAAATTTGGTCGATCGGTTCGCATAATGCGATGATTAAACTGTGCGAGCTTAATTTTATTCAACTTTCCACGTAAGAACACGTTGCCATTGATTTCGAGATCTCGAAATTTAATAGAACCGCTCACTATTTGGTCTCTTGATTTTGAAAGAACAGCCGTAGCAAAATTAATTCCGTTTACAGACGCAGTATGGATGTCACCTCTAACTTCAAAGCCACGCAAGAAAGTGTTTACCCCTTTTATGATTGTGGGTCCTGTTTTGCGAATAGCGTTTATAGCAAACAGTCGCAAATTGAAACCATTCACTAAGCCGTTTACAATAATATTTTGACTGACAGAAAGTGAATGTGAAAATTCTGTTCCCAGAATAACTTGATCACCATGAAGCTTCACTGCATTATCTTGCAAATATCGCAACGAAATGTTATTTATTCCATTCGTGGTAGTCGCATTACCGTCAATTAAGAGGTGCTTAAATGATTTCGGTGCCAAAATCACTTGATTTCCGTTACGGCGGACAACATTTCTTACAAATTGTAGCAAGTCGAAGCCATTAAATGTGTCCCCTCGTTTCAAGTTTACTTTATTGAAGCTACTTTCTGCAACATTTATTCCGAATGGAAACATTTGGTTTCCACTCAAAGTAATCCTCTTCAATGCCAAGTCGGTTAAATTCAGTCCATTTACAAATCGATGAGTAACGATGCGCCCATTGACCACAAGTCCAGCATCAAAATTAACTTTTCTATTGAATATTTTTAACGCTTTTATCGTTTGAGGCTTTGATTTTAGGACTAATTCATCACGAAGTCGCACACCGTTAACTGTTCCTCTGACGATTAGTGAACTTGCACGTAAGAGATTGAAATGCATCCCGTCAACAATGTAACCTGGATGCGTTAGACTGATTCGATGCTGAAGCAACCTTAACATATTGATTCCGGCGATGATTCCATCTTTAATTATCATATTATGTATAGTGACAGGCGCTGTAAAAATAATTCGAGGCAGTATTTTTACTTCGTGATTGGTGGGCACAAAACTTCGCAAAGGATAGTTGTTCAGTGTATTTAAATGCAATTTCGGTATAAAAATTTCGCCTCCTTTGAATATTTTTGGTGCTGTCAAACGAATCGGTCTACGACTGTTTTTAAATACAACGTCATTGTAAACATTTCTTAATTTTATATGATTTACAAATCCAGTCACATTTAAATTGCCTGTCAATACAACGTTTCCTTTGAAAACGATTGTTCCTCTAAAGCGATCAGATTGTTTTTTCAATGCGCTCGCTTCGATTTGAGATAAATCGACCCCATCGACAAGACCTTTCACTTTCACATCTTTCAAAGCTGAAATTCCGTTTGCGAATACAACCATTGACTTTATAGGTCGCTTTTCATTTTTCATTACTATGTCGTGCGGAAATCGCAAGCCATCAACGAGCCCATAAGCAGAAACTGGATTTTTAAATGTAACATCTCCGCGAAAATATTTCTTTGCGAATATTTTTTGACGAGTATTCACTGTCACAAGATCGTGAGGTATTCTGAGTCCATCAAGTTTTCCTCTTATTTCCATGTTGTTTCGAACTATCATATCGTTTGCAATATACTTCTGTCCAGTAATTATCGAAGACCGATCGATTCGCACCAAGTCGGACAGTAACGCTGGAAGATGAAAACCATTTATCGAGCCATTCAATCGCACATTACGAATGAATACAGAGCCAGAAAACAATATTGGTGATTTCACATGCTGGAACTTGTTCACTGTCAGCAAGTGATTTGGTAAATTCTCAAAATCAATTCCGTTGATCAATCTTGACTCTAGATTTTGAACAATTGTTACCGGATGACTGAAAATCCATGGCGAACGTGTTAAATAATTTGCACCTCTCAGAAAAATTAAATCGCGCTCCAATCTGATACCATTAATATGACCATTTATGAATAAACTTTTCTCTATGTTCAAAGAATTAAAATGAAGAGTACTATTGATTAGAGTTGGACGATTGGCGACTACTGCATCGAGTTTAAGTCGCATTTCATTTACAAAATCAGTTTCCAGTGATCCTCGGACTCCAACTACATTGAGCATTTGCTTCCTGCCTCGAACAGGTCCCTTTGTCACACCTAATCTATACACATTATGCAAAAGTGAAGAAATTGAGTTACCAGCAACATTTTCAACATGCAAAGATTTGGCGTTAAGTTGTTTGTTCTCGACATGTCCTAAGAATGTAACGCGACCAGTGATCGTTGTTGGCGTATTTCGAAACGCGACATCATTTAATTTTTCTTTGATTACATTCTTCGCATCAATTAATTTATGCATCTCTTGACGCAAATCTTCTATTTTGTGCTTTAAGTCATCCAAAGTTAACGGCGACTTATCCCAAAATGCTTCCTTTAGATTGGTCACTCTCTGAACAGTCGCGCTTTGTAAACTTTTTACAGAATGAAACACTTGCGTCGTATTCACTTGATTATTGCCACTTTTCGTAACTGCAAAGCGCAATACATTTCGAATTTTGTCAATAAAGCTTTGTTGAAATTCAAATCGATCGCGAATGCTTTTCAGCAAGATTGTAATTCGATTAGAGATTGCGAACAAAGGGTCGCCTATTGAAATCAAATTTGTTTGCAGAGCAATCAAATGAGCAAATCCTCTTGTGTCGAATTCGAGGAGGTATGCAACCGAATTGTATGCGAAAGTGATCTGAGAAAATAGACGAGGAACGTATGGACGAGCAACATGCTTCCGCAAGTCAGTTACAGCCAACTCAAATTTACGTGAAACTCCATTCCATGTGAAAACGCTGCGAGGTGCATTTACATCTACCGGATGGAAAATCAGAATGACATCTTCTCTACAAGTGGTTAGATGCAAAGCTTGCCAATAAGTTGTTGGAGGAATGTCGAAGATTTGACTTTCTAGAAATAAGCCGTCTTCCCATATAAATAAATGCTGTGCGTTAGTTTTTGTTGCGAAGCCGAGAAAATAATCAAAACCAAGTCGAAATGTTTGAATATCTGTTAATGCATGAATTGCCATCGATTGAAGCCAAATAGGTTGTTCGAAACTGTCGTCGAATTCGTAAATATCACATCCCTTGCCGTGACCCACTGCAACAATTGCGTTGCCATTGATAAAAAAAGCGTCTAAATCCTTAGCTCTCTGAACATTAATTTCAACCAATTTAGTTGTAGACTGGTGACCGCATTTGATGCAATGGATCTGTGGAATATCTGTAGTACCTTCATAGAGCAAAAAAAGCGCCTGACGATGATGTGATTCTACAATATGCAATTTCAGAGGCGCTTTTGATTGTTCTAATTTCACAATTTTTGGAAAACTGCAGTCATTAGCGAACACCTCACGTGATCGCAGTGTGTACTCGCCTTGTCGCGACCTTAGCACATAAGTAAATTCAAGAGTTTCGACGTAATCGTCAAACCGTGTGTAGAAAATAGAATGAATAATCTCTCCCTCTTCGTTCACTTTGCATACAGCGTTTGTGGTGTCAAAGTCGAGAGAATATCTATCTGCGGCGACTTCATGTTTCCAGATATGAATATGATGCATTTGATGCAGCAACAGATAATCAGTACTGTTGAAGCGACTATACCGCCAAGTTTGTGGAATAGAAATGGGATTTACCTTTACAGATAATTCGCTTACTTTAACTACTTTCAAGATTTCTCGATTTCCAACTCCAAAAGGCATGTAACCGTGCATAAATCGACTCTTAGGTACATTAAGCGATGGTATTTCATGACCAAACATGTCGCGCAAACTTCTCTTTTGTCTCGTCTCTTCATTTGAATCTTCCGTGAGTTGAATCTCGTCCACAAGTAGAGGTGCTTCATCAGTCGCTTCATTTTCATCGCTAACATCGTGAAGTTTCAAAACATCTGAGGCCACTTTCAACAAATCAGGAGATATTTCTTCTGTTTGGAGTATTTGATCGGTACTCACAGAAACCGAAAAAATGAGGAGGACTATAAAAAGCCTCGTTAAAGGCATTTTAAAAATTCCTCTCAATTTATACTTATTAGCACCGCAAAATTTCAACACACTGCGACCACATTTGTAATGCTTCGGTCTTTTTATTGCCTCTCGTGAACTAGTTTTTCGAAAGAATTGTAATTTTAAAACATGTTTTTAATCATTTATAAATTGCAGCTATCAAAAAATTTTATCAATCGTTTACATTCAATTCACCAGTTAACAATACTTACAAAGAATACTTTTGACCCAATGTTTCATGAGTAATCCGAATTTCTATCGATACGCAAATTTCGAGCATAAGAATAGCGTATGTGACGATTTCATTCCAATGAATATGAAATTAATATATTAATCGAGTAAGACGAATAAAAATTCTATCAAGCCAATTATCTTTGGGAGAAGTGTTTGAAAATAAAATAAAATAAAATTTTAGGAAGATCATCGAAAACGAAGCAATTAAAGTTTCAGATTCTCTTCAATCGGCATCCATCGTACAATATACTCTAAAAGGTGGATTATTGAGATTTTTAGTTCAATTTACGTTTGCTGGCTTTTGGTTGAAAGTTAGTTCAAGGGAACTCATTACTTATAAGAAACATAAAAGTAACACAAAAGATCTGCATTCGTCTAGAAAAAGCTGTTGGGAAATCAGCGAAAAAGTTAGCAGATAAAAATTATGACTTTAAAACTTTTAATTTTTTTGGCAAATAAAAAATGTTCATAAGTAGAGGACGGAAAAGATTTTTTCGCATACAAATTATTTGATTCCATAAAAATTTTGCTTAAATTAATTAAATCAAAAATTTTAATTTTTATTGCGTACAATCAACTTTAAGTCAAAAAACATTTGAGCAGTAAGAAAAAACTTTGTTTACTTAAATTGTAAATGAAATGTAATTTTTATTATGCCATCGCCATATTTGACAAATTAAAGTAGCTTGCTTAAATTTTGTTCAATTTTTTAATTGCAACATTATTTAATTTTTAAATTTTGAAATATAAAAAAATGAAAAGAGGATTGTCATTCTAGGCTCTGCGTGGATATAGATGAAACTAGACTCAAAATGAAACTGAAAGTGCTGAATAAAAGTCTCAATGGCACCCAAAAATCCATCGTGGGCGAAGCAGTTCTAGCCCAAAATAGGTCATTTTAGAACTTGTGCAGGACTTTGCATATTTTGTCACTTATGCATTGAATACTGTTTTGAACACAAAATACCATAATATTTTAACAAAAAAATCTCAAAAATTTTTTAAAAATCGTGTGCCCTAAGTGAGGTTTTTCACTGACTCAAAATTTGAAGTCGGTGTCAAACGAAAGCATTTAAAATTCTGAACCAAAGATTAAATAGCAACAAAAAATCCAAGATTTTTTGTTTTAACGAGTTTCAGCCCAAAACAGATGAATAAAGAACTATTTAGGGACTTTACTTATTTACGAGATTATTATGTTGACAACTTTCTCAAAGAAAACTATCAAAAAAAGTTAACAGAATCAGGCTCTCATTTCGATAGAAATCGCGTGCCTATAAGTAGAATTTACTTATTTGAGTTGCAGAGAAAGAAGTGAGAGTTTTTAAATCAAGCCGCTTATTCAAAACTTTTAAATAACATCTCACATTTCAATTGAATCATTGTTAATCTCCTCTTTACAAAGTTAAAAGTCATCGAATAAGCAAGAGTTATTTCACATTTACAAGCTTGGACTTCAAGCTTAAAGGTCCCCCGCAAAATAAGCATAGAAAATCTTGGCAAACTTATCAAGTGGCGAACCGCTGTTTGTTGGACTCCATTAAAGCCACTTGCGAAAAGCTTTGCGAATCATGGTTCTTCTGTGAACAATTTCGATAAATTTCACTGCTCACAGTAAGGATCATTGCATTTTCACCGACAAAAATTTTGATTTGAATAATGAGGCGTAACATTACAAATTGCTGTAGTTTGAAGAATTTTGCTTTCTACAATTTTGCATTTATTTAGGTGTAGATTTAAAAGATCTTGTTATTAAAAATTCTTTAAGTCGCAACATTTTAATGCTCACTATTAATTATGGAGCTTGTACAATTATTCAAATGTATTGATTTACTTTTATTGATATTTGAATTGATAAAATGAAAAAAGTCAGTTTGAGTCGCCTTTTTCTTATTACTCAGCGCCAGTAAAAGCAATTAAGTTTTAATTGAGAATTCCGAAGATTGCGAAATAGAGATGATCTCACTGAAAAAAGAACATTGTAAAGACGATAATTTGACAGTTTGACAGTTTTCGTGTGATTAAAGAAATAAAAATTTCGAAAAATGAAAAAATGTTAAAAAACGGTAAAAACTAATCAAAGGTAGCTGCCGAAAGTGAATCCGAACGGTGCGATCGACGGCGGCGCGAGTAATAAACGAGGCGTGGCTTGCGTCGCATTCGATCGCAGCTTTGAGCTCAGAGCGGCAAACGATTGCATTCAATTGAATTCATTCGTCGTATTCGCTTCTCGCGAAATTTGTGTGCAAAAAGAAGGCGATTGAAACGATCGAACAGCTTGCAAACTGCAAATGGATGCGTCGTTGAATTCGACCAAATATCAGGATTTCGTCATCACAGTGAAAGATGTGAATGCATTCAAACGATTGCTCGGTTAGTTTGGTTTATTTGCGGACGCCGAACAAATTGCGTCAAACTTTTGACCGATGAACGATTGTTTTGTCAAAAGTTGAGTGCAATGTTTGCGAACACTTAATTTGTCTCGACGTTTCTTTTCTTTTTCGAAACGCTTCTCTAAACAATGCGAAACACCACTGTTGCTATTATTCACGAAATGACTGTAATTTCGACATTTTAATTGTTATTGACTGCTTTTTTAACAATTGAATTGATCAATTGATAAAGCGTTTGTTTAACAATATGTTTACATTGTTAGACTTTGCCTTTTATAATCCTCTGTTCAAATTTTAACTTTTAATTCAGAACATTTACGCTTTCATTTGGCATCAATTACTTTTCCAAAGTTTTGCTCTTTTCTTCTCAATTCAAAAGTCTAAAGAAAGAATTGAAAAAAGCGAAACACATTCTAACAGTTGATCGTCCAAAAACTGTTTCTCCTCTAATTGCTATATTCACTTCTATTCTCAGACGAAACAACCGTGAAAGAGTTCTTCGAATGGGATCGATGCTCAATGCTGGCAGACAAGTATCTGATCGCGATGGCACTCGCTTACTTCAAACGTGCTTGTTTCACTCCGCGACAGTATACACCTTTCAATTTTTTTGTCGCCTTGTATCTCGGTCACGACATGGAGGAAGACGATCTCGATTTAAAAAACGATTTGATTCGATTCGCGATCAGCGAAAAAATAACCGAAGCGAAAGTGAAGCTATTCTTACGCAAACGAGATAAACTTTGGGAGGCATTGCAATTTCGCACTGCGGTAAACCGATTATGTTGCGAAGAATTGATGAAAATATGTTTACCAACGCATAGCATTTGGCGAAGATCGCGTCAATTCAATCACGGCGGAGTGAATATACCATTTTACATCAAAGAGAACGTGCACAGAGAACTTCATTTAACCCACAGTTTCAGTTACAGCTCATCGCGCGTACGGTGTATCGTTTGCGAAGCGCATCGTTACTTGTCTCAAAAGCAGCTTTTCCGTGGAGACGGCGATTTCGATAATTACAAGCGACAGCAACAATGTTATCAAAATTCAGCATCAAACAATATTTCCAAAACACGAAGCATTTTTCAATTGCCTCGAATTTTGTCGGAACCAAATTCGCTGCATCAAACGCGTGTTTCGAATTATGCACGAAAAGCGTTGAAAGCGAATCATTATCCGACTAATTTTAGTGAAATATTCGTTTTCGAAGAATGATCTGCTTTTGTATAGCACTCGTTCATATAAAACGATCATAAAATGTTTCTTAAATCGAAACTGATGAAAACGTTACGTTTTAATAGGTTTTAAAATTTTAAATACTCAATATCTTAGTTTTTGTGATCATTTTCACTCTTCATAAACAATTGCAAAGTACTATGTTTGAAGAGAAAATTGAAAATACATAAAGAAAATACAACACACAATCGATGAAAAAGGTCGAATAATGCGTAAGGAAGAGATTTTATTTAAATAAATTTTGATAGTTTCGCTATTAAAAATGTCAATCAAACTGTTCAAAATATGTTAAGTTTGGCTGTTTTTCTTTTCGACGCTAATTTGTTTTCTTTGAATTTTCTCCTTCACTTTTCGATTCATTTGTTCTTGAGTCCGAATTCAAATCGTTTTGCGATGCTGATTCAACCACAGTATTTGACTTTGCATCGATTACTGGTACTTGTGTTTGTGAAAATCTTTGCAAGCGTCGTTGGCGGATAATGTCAGAAGGACTCGACGAAGCATTTGTGTTAATTGTCGTATCACTAAGCGATGAACTTGAAGTTGGATCTGTTTGCGGCGCACTTCTGCGTTGCTGTTCTTGTTGCTCAGCGGTATTGTTTCTCGATGAAGCTGAAATCAAATTTCCACTGTTGACTACTGTATTATATTGTTGCAATTGCATCACAGCCGCGTCCAATAATGTCTTTATGTTTTGAAGACATCTTATTCTAGCTTCAACCGCCTCGCGTTCGGAACCCTCCATCCTTCGAAGTTCTTCTAAAGAAAGTTGATTCAAATTCGACGGCGGAGTAGGCATCGGAGGAGGAGGACCAATAAAAGGCATAAAAGGAGGGAAGGTAAACAATGGTGGAGAAAAATTAGAAGGACCTGTTGAAGATGTAGCAGTCGAAGTAGAAGAAGGGGGAGAATTTGATGCTTGACTGGTTGAAGCTGAAGGCTGGTTTTGCGAAAATGAAGCTGTTTGAGATGTTGTCGCATTTTGAGAGGGCTGTTGCTCAGTTGGTCGACGAGAGTTTTGTTGCTGCTGTTGTTGCTGTTGTACAAAATTTAAAAAGTTTGCCATCATAGGATTAAACTGAGCAGCGAACAAAACTTGAGCTTGAGGCATTTGCTGATTTTGCGGTTGCTGGGGCTGAGGTTGCGGTTGCGGCGTAGCAGCAGGTGTTGGTGTGGCAGCAGGAGCTCGTAATACATCCATTCTGCAAGTGGGACAAGTTTGTTGTCGTTGAAACCAAGAACGAAGGCAAGAAATGTGAAAAATATGATTACAGGGCAACTTTTTGGCACTTCCGTTGCCTGTCATTTCTTCCCGACATATGATACAGACATTATCGACACTAGCCAACTCTTCAGGTGTTGCATTCGGATACAAAGTATTCATGTTTCGAATCGCTCGTCGCGACATTATCACGTCGTTCAAGGCTTTCTTGAATGCTCGCATACTTAAGTACATAGGTCGTATTGCGAACAGTGGGAAAGTATGTATTTTCATCATAATGGTTATAAATGTCAAATAGAGGACCACTTTCATAAAGCCCATTAAGAGTTCAGTGTAAAGTAAATAAACGGCTTTGTTTTCCCACGGATTGTCACGCTGAAGATCGAAGAAGTGCAGCGCATACTTCAAAAATATGTTTATCACAATGGTAAGGAGAATGGCATACTGTAAGAACAAATTAAGGAATTAAATTTGCATCACATTCTTTAGCTTCATTTGTCTCTATTTTGTATTTTTAAGCCGATGCTGATGAAAGCACGAAATTAAGAAGGTAAAACTTTTGAAAAATATGAAAATTTCAGAATATATAAATAGGTATCGAAATCGCAGAGAACTAATATCTAAAAAAGGTCTAATAAATTTTATGATTTGCAAATGATTTGCAAACAATGAGTTTTTTATTTCATCTAAACACGATATTCGACATTTGCTATCATTCCTTTCAATTGATGCGTTTTTCGGAGTGAAAAGAATTTCAATGGAATATTTTGATTATAAAAAGGATTAAACTAAACACTTGTTTTCATTGTAGGTTAAAAAGAGCAAAGATCAATGCTGATTGATATCGGCATATATCACAGAAATTTAAATAAATAAAAAATGAATAAAATTACCTCAAATCCAAAGACCAACTGAACAGAAGCTCCTTTGGTTAAAGTGGTGTGATAAGCCAAATTGACGAACAAAATATCCAAAGAACCGAGTAAAGTCAACAATGAAAATACGCGAACATGAAATAAGAGCGAAATGTTTGGTGAACGCTCCATGTAATCAACCCGATCCTCGGCCAACCAATGAAAGCATTTAAGAAACAAGAGAAGCGTGAATAACGCGACAAATTTCGGGCTCAAATCGTCTCTGAAAACGGTGAACGCTAAGCACGTCTCAGTGACCGCGTACCAAGAGCGTTCGATCAAATGCTCCATTTCAGCCGCACGCAACTGACCGAAGAACACTTTTCGCATTAATTTGCCCATTAATAAAACTAAAACGAAAGCTTGCAAATAAATAACAGCCATCGATGAGTTCGACTTGGTTATGTAAACAACAGACGGATAAAATTGCTTCTTCTGATAGTACGCGTTACCGATGACCGATGCGGTCAACAATACGCTGCCCAACGTTATCAATGTCGATCGCATGTTTGCGCGTTTAGAAGTATCGCTGTCAATCGCAGTTAGAACACACGACGAGAGTGCAACGATCAAACGTCCATCGCTGAAGTGAGCGAAAACACAAACGACACGTCACTTTTTGTTTTCGCTTCTTTCGATTCGATTCCACTCTTCACTCTTCGCAATGGTTGCTGTTTGCGCGTTGCCGTGCGACCGTCGCACGCCTCGTCACCCTTCGTGACGTCGCTTCGAACACGTTTCGCCGCGCGTGGCGTCGTTCGCGAACGATCCCTGATGTCGCTCAATCGTTGTCCACAAATCGGTGGCAGTAAACAACCGAACGTCAAAGCGTGAAAAAACGGCGAACTCACCGTTCATTTGTGGTCGAAAGCAGCGAAGTGTTCGTCGCGAAAACGGAAATGTCGGCCTCAGCGATATATGTGCTCGACTTGAAAGGCAAAGTGTTGATTTCGCGCAATTACCGCGGCGACATTGACATGAATCAAATCGACAAATTCATGGCGTTAATGATGGAGAAGGAAGAGGAGGGTGTCACCAGTCCTATACTGAAACACAATGAAGTCACTTTCATGTGGATCAAGTACAACAATCTCTATCTTGTAGTGACCACCAAAAAGAATGCCAATTCGGCACTCGTTTTCGTGTTTTTACACAAAATCGTCGGCGTTTTTTGTGAATATTTCAAAGAACTCGAAGAAGAAAGTATTCGCGATAATTTCGTGCTTATCTACGAGCTTCTCGATGAGTTCATGGATTTCGGCTTTCCGCAAACGACAGATTCGAAAATACTTCAAGAATATATAACACAAGAAAGTCACAAAATGGAAATCATTCCGAGACCGCCACCGGCAATAACGAATGCTGTTTCATGGCGTACGGAAGGCATTAAATATCGCAAAAATGAAGTATTTCTCGATGTCATTGAATCGGTAAATCTGTTAGCAAACGCTAGCGGCAACGTTCTGCGCAGCGAAATAGTCGGTTCCATTCGAATGCGAGTGTATTTGACAGGAATGCCCGAATTGCGTTTAGGGCTTAATGACAAAGTGCTTTTTGAAAGCACAGGTAGAGGCAAAAGCAAATCAGTTGAATTAGAAGACGTCAAATTTCATCAATGTGTGCGTTTATCACGATTTGAAAATGATCGTACAATTTCGTTCATTCCACCTGATGGCGAGTTTGAATTAATGTCATATCGCTTGAGCACTCATGTTAAACCGCTAATATGGATTGAATCAGTCATCGAAAGACACGCTCATTCTCGTGTAGAATATATGATCAAAGCGAAGAGTCAATTCAAAAGAAGATCGACTGCGAACAATGTAGAAATAATCATACCGGTGCCACATGATGCGGATTCGCCGAAATTCAAAACAGCGATAGGTAATGTAAAATATGCACCTGAAACCAATTCGATTGTTTGGAGCATAAAATCGTTCCCTGGCGGTAAAGAGTATTTGATGCGAGCTCACTTCGGTCTTCCAAGTATTGTAAGCGAAGAAGTAGAAGGCAAACCGCCGATTTCAGTAAAATTTGAAATACCATATTTTACAACATCGGGCATTCAAGTACGATATTTGAAGATAATCGAAAAAAGTGGATACCAGGCGTTGCCTTGGGTGCGTTACATTACCCAAAATGGTGATTATCAATTGAGAACTAATTAATATAAGGCATTTAGATTATGAGGTGATTTTAAAACTATAATAAACTCATTTTATATGAAAAATGGTAATTGCTTTTTAAACATTAAGCTTTGAACATAACGTCTTTCGCTCCTAATAAATCCTATTCTCAACAAATTTAGCATAACTTTTTTTAATACTTTTTATAATAATGAGGATCTAGTTTTTTACAAAAGAAAAAAACAGCATCGTTCATGTAAAAAACATTCTAATAAGTTGAGAGTGAGCGTTAGTCTTGTACAAGAGACTATAATATTACATTTTTTTATTCAATCAATTTCTTTGATTTGAAAAATTTACGCAAGTACATCACTTGCCATGTTGCTAACGAGAGAAGACAGCACATGGAGAACAAGCTCAAATAGAATACACGCACATTTGTTGATTCTGCAATGAAAAAAACAACAACAAATGAATAGTAAACAAAATCGGATGCTTAACAAACCGTTGGTGTCACGCATTTCTTCTTCCCTCTTTTTCATATATTCAAAGTCTTGCACAATCGATGCCGAAAGATCTTCTAATTTGGTTAACTCCATTTCGAGAGGTTTTAATTTGGAAACAGCAGCGAGCTATTTATAAATACAAGTGTGAAACAAAATATAAAGGTTGAAACGAACGCGCGATTACCTGTTCGTAATTCTTGGCTTCCACGCCGTGCTTCAAATCGAGGTACACCTCTTTTGGAGGCACTTTTTGGTGGTGACCAGAGTAACTGATAAAGCATATCTCGTAATAGTCCTCTTCATCGGCGGTGATCGCGAATTTGCCTTTATCAACATTCTCGCGTTGAAACGCGACGTGTCCTTTCGAGTCGGTTACTTGCAAATCGGTGCGAATACCGGACGCGTGCGAGGTGATTGAGTAGTCTCCCGTGACGATAACATCTTTGTGTAACCCTTCTTTCAGACACCGTTTTGAATTCGATTCTAAATAAAAATTTAAACCGTTTATTTGAACGATGAATTCGTTAATAATGAGAAGTGTGAATAAAACGACGGCAAATGTCCGCAAACAATCGCAGACCGCGGCACGCGTTTTTTCTAAAGCCATGTACTCGTCCGCGAAACGAACACTGAGCGAAGCTTTCTTTAGAACTTTGGTCGAAAAAAGAACTTTTTTCAAAATTCAAGCTTTTAGCTTTTCAAAAAAATGATTTCGTCTCGAAATTCACGTTTTAAACGAACGCCAACACAACGATGACGCGACATTGTGTCTCGCCGCCGCCGCGTTCGAGGTTTGCGGTGGCTGTCGCCGTCTAGCCGTGCGCCGACTTTTTGGTACCTTCATCGATTCTGGTTTATTGTGAATTCATTCAAAGCAAACAAATCACCCAAAATGTAATATTTTGCTTTACAATTCACTATGACAAGTATCTAAAAGCATAAATGTTTACTTACAAGGAATCGATTTTTTGGGCCCGTTCCCGATTTCAATGAAACTTGGTATGAAGATAGATCTTCGTTAGTGTATTAAGAATTACCCCCATCATAGGTGCGAATTTTGCGCATGAAGCAAGTTATTCGCGTGCAAACTTTAACATTAAGTCTATGGCGAAATTTTTTGTTTTTTCGATTGCGGCTAAACTTCAACCGATTCTCACCCTGTTTGTTTTAAATGAAAGTTCTATCTATTCAACTTCTATCTTATGAAAGATGTCACAGATTCTGTATCAAAGCAGTAAAAAATTGCTTTACAGATATTTCAACATAAATAATAAAWGAAATAAAAATAATTATATACAGCACATAATGAGTTTAAACATTTAAAACAAACCTGGTGAGAATCGGTTGAGATTTAGGCCCGCAATCGAAAAAACAAAAAATTTCACCATAGACTTAATGTTAAAGTTCGCACGCGAATAACTTGCTTCACGCTCAAAATTCGCACCTATGATGGGGGTAATTCTTAAGGCACTAATGAAGTTCTTTCTACCTACCAAGTTTAATTGAAATCGGGAACGGGCACAAAAAATAGATTCCTTGTTAGAATTAGAAAACGAGTAAAAATTACAAAATTGAACAACTTATAAACAACGGTGTAAAACGTTTTGTATGTAGTTCGCAGTCGGTAAAAAATGGTAAGGAGAGAATTTAGGTGAAACAAACTATTCTTTTCGTGACTGTAATGTATAAAGTTTTTCGCTCACTTGGCTCTTAGCTAGGTTTTGACAACCTGTTGCCCTCAGAGTACCACGAGAAGGTGGCCAAGTGTTCACTCTCCAAACCCCTTTTCAAGGGAACCCGCAGAAACCCAGTTATTTGTGCACAAGAAACTAACCAAATTTCCTGCGAATCCAATAAGTCCAAAAGTCCAAATCCTGCAACAGCAGCCACCACTTGAGGCAACTCGCTGAGAAAGTGATTAGGACGCGGTTCGGGTAGAGGAGAACGGTTAATAAAAGACGTGAAATGTTCGTTTGACATGATCGTAGTGTTGACAGCACGAAATCGCAACACGAAATGAAGAAGAAAATGAATCGAAAGCTCAAAATTGATTCCTCCTGTTCGCTTCAAGACGCCTTTTCGTTACTTTTAAGAATTTTTTATCAATAAATTTCCTTATTATTTATTGATTTTATTAAGATGTCAATATATATGATTAACTACAAGGTTTTTTCATAAATTTATTTATTTGGGTTACGGATTGAGTTTTACAACGCGCATATGGCGAGTCTGCTTTGGATATGCGATGGTTGTGTTTCAAACTGCAACAAAAATTGCTACATTCCTGGTTTTGAGAGAAAACCGCTCATTTTTTCATTGATAGCACGTAAACTGCCGATCGAAAATTTTTAATCTGACTCAAGCTTAATCAAACAAATCTCAGTTTTAATTTAATGATTAAATGTAATATAAGTGCAAATAAAAAATGTTGTTTTAACGAACTTTTTAATTCAAGAACTTTAATTTGATCGTTTTCGAAATTTATTAAGTGAGCTAAGGAGACTTTGAGAAAATAACTATGAGGAAACTCTGATAAAATTAAAGTATCTTCGGATTTAGGCAACCTTTCGCCGAATGGCACATATTTTGAATGGCGAGCAAGCTCTTATTTGACCATTCTGAATATTCAATTTGGGTGCCACATTATCCGGAAATTTGAATTCAAATTTTTGCATTACAGTCACGAAAAGCAAAAATAACTCTGTCTCAGCCAGTTTTGCTCCCAAACATTTTCGCCTACCCAGCGAGAACGGCATATAAGCGTCATTGTTTATAAATTGTCCATTTTCATCCAGAAAATTATTCGGATCAAACGAATCGGGATTTTTGAAATGCCGCTTATTATGCGAAACTCTCCAAAAGTTCACCACAAACTTCGATCCTTTTGGAATTCTGTAACCTCCAAGGGTGTCCTCAACTTAAAATATTTAAATTAAATAAATAAATAAATAGAAAGATAGATAGAATTTGAATTTTCAAATTACTTTTGTTACAGCGGAAAATATAAGGCACAATGGTGGTGTATCGCAATGTTTCGGTGACCACAGCATTCGTGTAATTCAAAAATTTTCTGTCTTCGTATGAAGCTAAGCGATCTCTACCAAGCACCTGATCTACCTCCTCGTGCACTTTCTTTTGCACGTCAGCATTACGAGAGATAAAGTAGAGTGCAAAATAAAATGCCATTGCAGCCGATTCCGTTCCGGCTATGAAAAGATTGGTTAATGTCCATATTAATGATTCATCTAAAGAAAAAAAAGCTAAAATGCTATCAAAATGTCATCGTCATCATACGATTAAAATAGTTTGAATATCGACCCTTCATTTCATCGAAAAAATAGCGCAACACGTCAATGTGATCATCGCTTTCTCTTTGATCGAATCTTTGCTTAAATATTTGCGCCATGCAATTATACAATTCAGAGCGAGCTTTATTCGTCTCATTTAAAGCTTTTCTTTCTATTCTTTTGATCAAGTGAAAAAGTTTTCCAGACAAAATGCCGTCCCAGTTGTCCAACACTCTGACCGCGTTAAACGCAACGTCTTTCAATTTAATAAATTCAGAATCTTTGTAATCGTAGTTTTTCGAATAAACCATTAAACTGATCACATTCGTCGTGAAATGGATCAGATAACTGTATGCATCGAAAGGTTTTTCTTTTTCATTCTCGATATTTTTGATAAATGCCTCGCACGCATCGTGTATTCTCGATTCAAATTCAGATTTACCCATTCCGAGATCAGACAATTTTCCGGTGAAAAATCTGTTAATCGTTTGCCAGTAATCGCCGTGTGCGTTTACAATCGCTTTCTCAGTCAGCAAATGGTTAATCATGTTAAATGTATTCGGTTTCTCAACGAAATTATCTGCTTTTGTCACCAGCGCTTCAGTTACCAACTCAGAGGAGTTCAAAAAGTAAAGATCTTCATTCATTATGTTGATTTTCATAATTGCACCATATTTGTCCGCTAAGAGCTTTAAATCAACGAACGGATCTTTGCCGAAAAATGGATAATAGCCAACGATTGGTAAGCCCCAGGGACCGGGCGGTGATTCGTGTACTTGTTTTATCCATTTTATAGCGAAAATTAGAAACGTTAAACTTGCAATTATTATCGCAATCATATTAAGAAAAAACGAAAAATTTTTGAAAAAACGGGCTTTTTAAATTTATTAAATTTAAATTATTTTTTAACGATTTTAGAAAAGATTTAAATATAAAGCTGAACAAACTTTTTCAAATACAAAAAATTATCGCTTTATATTATTTATTGAATCAACTTTTTTTATGATTTATCAAGCGTTAACTTAATAGAATTTTTAAAAATTGATTTATTTGCAGCTAAAGTTGGCTAATTTCCGGCAACTTTTTATTAGGTGAAAGGTTTCCCGGATTTCCCAAATGTTCCTGAAATTTTTGGGAAAATCGACAAAAATTTCATTTCCGATATTTTTATTTTGTTTAAATAACTATTTAAAAAACAAATAAAAATGCTTCAGAATAAGGAGGCTTTTCGACTTATTTCACCCATTTTGGTGATTATTTTTGCTTTTTCCAGAGATAAAAAGTGAAAGTTATACAATATTTTAAAAAGTTTTAAAATATGTTGAACATACCGCAATTCGTAAGCAATAGCTTCGTCTTAAGCACTGGGTTTACAAGGTTCGTTTGACGATCGGAAAATAATAATTCAGGTTCGATGAAGGCGAAAAGGATTTTTAAAGTCAGACAGAGACTTTATTATCGACAAAATACGACTACAAAATAGTGCTACTGAATTTGCAAACGAATGGATTTATCATCATTGATATTTTTTAAATTTAATTTTTAATTTAATCTTAAAGGCAACCCTCTGATTTTCATATATTTTTTTGCTCCATATATTTTGAAATCGTGCGAAAAGTTGCTTTAGATTGATTAATGAGACGATAAATTGAATTATTTTGAAACATATTTTGAATTTACTTAACTATGTTTTCACAGATTTAACTTTAATTTTTTAAATAACAATTGCTAAAAATAGCAGTGAGGGTTAATAAAAATAAACAAATCAATTAAAATTATTCTTTACTTCAGCTTAATTGAATTTACGAATAATCTCAAACGGCCGGCCTTAAAAAGCAGTCCGTTGTTTTATTAGAATCTGAATAAAACGCTTCGCTTTCTTCGCTTCTTTTTTATTGCTAATTAAAATGTCAACAGGTTCTTTCAAGGATGGCTTTGAAAAATAAATAATAATAAAAAAGCAGATTAGCAAATTCTAGATCATTGAACTGAACGTTAATTTTTAAAAATGGCTGCTCTAAGCAATGTCTCAGTGTTGTCGACAATAGAAGCAAACAAACAAAATTATATTGGCGATCTACGAGCAAAGCTGATTGCTGCAGGAATCAGCATCGAATTCAGCGATGATTTTCTCATTAAGTTTTTACGCGCACGACTTTATAATTGCGATCAAACTTGTGATTTGATTCGAACATATTTGTCCAATTTCCAAAAACACCCCGAGTTCTTTAATGGCTTTCAATACGTGCGTCAACCGCTTGAAAACGGCGTTTTCGAAATATTGCCCGATCGAAATGTCACTGGTGAAACTTTGATCTTGATGAGACCAGGAAAGTGGGAACCTAATTTGTGTGCTTTTAACGTCGCTACGGCAGCCACTATCTATGGAGTCGAGATGGATAAACTCAGTGAAGAGTCGCAAATCAGTGGAACAATCGAAATAATCGATATGCAGGATGTTGGCTTGAAACAATTTTTACGTGTTGGGATTTCTGAAGCACGCTTGATGGCTAAAATGAC
This sequence comes from Dinothrombium tinctorium, assembly GCA_003675995.1. Taxonomy (NCBI): domain Eukaryota; kingdom Metazoa; phylum Arthropoda; class Arachnida; order Trombidiformes; family Trombidiidae; genus Dinothrombium; species Dinothrombium tinctorium. The sequence goes on from NCKU01001686.1 coordinate 23,019, forward strand.
CGAATATTCGTTACCTAATCGTTGGAGCAAAATATTTATACTTAACGAAAGAAATTTTACTGATCTCGCTTACGCATTGGTAAAACCATTTTTGAGCTCGGATTTAAAAGAAAAAATTTATTTCATTGGCAAAGATTTTGGTAAATTGCATCAATTTGTTCCGTCTCATCTTTTACCCGAAGAATATGGAGGAACATCGAACTACGTTGGCAATGATAAATTTTTGAAAAAATGTGAAGAAATGGAGCCAAAGTTGATTGAATTATGGAATCAGTTTAAACATAATTAAATGCTTTTCTTTTTTCTTTTTTTTAATAAAATTTAATTCAAAACTCAATTTTAAGACCGATTTCAAAAATTTTAAACTAACGAACTTTAAGTTATAACTTGTACACTCGAGTCTAGAAAAATCTTTCATTTTGCTTAAACATGTTTCACTACCAATCAATAAATTGAAATATTTTTCTGGACACTTCACTACAATGAATCAAGTATCTGAACAATCTTCAAACTCCTGTAAAGCTTTACATCTTCAGTTAATGCAACAAAGCAAAGAGAGGCTAATTCGGTTATCACCAAAGCGATAGAAAATATGTAAAGCAGTGGGAAATCTACATTTATGCCTTTCATTGCACACAAATTTATAAGTCACTTTGCTCTCGACGAGCTAA
>NCKU01001687.1:0-23687 GCA_003675995.1 Dinothrombium tinctorium
GGTTTTTGGACTTATCTTTTTTAGAGACTGATTCGATCTCTTCAGAGCTTATCAAAGGATTCATTACAAGCGATTTATCGGCAATCACGATGTTTTTACCTAAAATAAATTATTTTAGTTATTTGATAGGAGCTTCAATTTTGTTTCTTTAGAAGTAAAAATTAGGTTTATTCTAACTGAAGATCTATGGCGATGGAAAAGTGCGCAGACGATTAAATGAACGAGACTAGACGAATGCAATATAAACAATAATTATGATTAAATGAAAATCATGAAACTGGAAAGTAAATTTTCATTAGATTTCGCAATTATCTTAGCGGCTACTCAACGTGATTAATTAAAATTACTTCTATTGATCGAATAAAGAGCCATGAACGGTCAAGTGTTTTGATTGTTTACACAAGTTTCATTGCAAATGTTATTTTCTCACGGCTATATTGCCATTAAATGTAGACAAACAAAGTCGAACTCGCGTAGCAGCGGGGTACAGGGCCGAAAATGTGCTTTTCTTCTCTTCAAATTGCAATGGCGATGTCAAACAGTGGTAGGTATGTAAACAGGTTTGATAGTTTCTCTGTGCTGACAAGTGAATCGAATATCTTCGCTTATCCAGAAAAAATAAACAGATTTCTGCTAAAAGATAGCAGTGAATAAATATTAAACATATGCATTTGTATTTCCTTTGCGCAGAACTTTTCCACATCATTCAAAATAATCGAAAAACTCACAAAGTTTGAAATTCAATAAATATCGGAAACTATCTTTGAATTTGTAGCTTAAGCAAACAGAATACTGCTATGCTCACAAATGGCGAATAGAATAAAGATAGAGAGGTTTACTTTTATATAACTTTGGACACTTTAAGTGGCTCTTTCTGCCATTCAAAACTTTTTCGATGTGTCTTTTTGCTTTATTAGATAACAAATCGTCTGAAGCCATTTGACAAAGTAAATAACTAACGAGAAGTTGATGAATTGACTCTTCACATAGTTTTCGTTTCTTGTTTGGCTTTATTTTATAATTTCTCCGAACCAAGCAGTTTTTCGCAAGCTAAAGAAAAGTTTACTTTTGCTTCTTTAAAAAATGCTGAAATTCGCAATTCAATTAAGCGTAATTTAAATATTTTCACTCCGATAAGACAAGAGAAAAGAATTTCGCTGTTTATTTTCCGCTTTAAAGAAGCGCTATTTATTTTACAAAGTAGCGAAAAAATTGAATTGGTGCGCAAAAGCGAATGAGAATTTGTTCGAATTTTATTGCATCAAATTAACTTTTTCTAACTCACTTACGTTCGCTCGCTTTTCTGTTCGCGCTTTGTTTCTTTCTGGAATTGCAAACACACAGATAAATTGACGTTTTGCAAGAAATATGATCGCAAAAGAAAGATAAAACATTGTCAACGTTAACTTGATTAATGAGCTCCAACGACGCTCTCAAGGGTTGTGTATGGGTTGCAGGGTTACCGAGTTAATTCGACCTTAGCACTCACTCAAATCGTTAGATTCTATTTTTGTTAACCGAAAAAAGCTTAAAGAAAAAATTAGTTTCTCGTTGAAGTTAAAGTAAAAATTAGAAAATGATCGAAATGCTTTTCATCGATTTTTCATAAAATTTGCATCTCTTTCGTTAAACAAAATAAACTTGTAACATTTTTAAATGAACTTCTCGTTTTCTGTACAGCGAAATCTTGTCAATTTTTTTTGTCATTGATTTTTCCTCAAATTGATCGTTGTTCAAGGAGATAGCGTTTGTATTGATTTGTATTATTGTAAAGAAGCAAAGCAAACTATACGAACAATTGTTATGTAAAAATAGAGAGAAAAAGCTGAAAACAGAGTTGAAAAGAGAGAGAGAAAGAGGGAATGGGATTTCTGTAGGATTTTCCGCTTCGCTGCTAGCTTATTTAAGCTCAGATTATTTTCAGAGTATTTCGAGAGAGAAGAAAAAATCGAAAAGTAGAGAAGATTGAAAACAGATTTTTAGTAGTTGAGCAATTTTCACAATATTCTCGACGTGCGTTTTCGATTTCTAAATAGAAAAGCGATGTTTTGTTAGCAGCACTGTTCGCTTTTGTTCACCGCTTTAAACAGATTGAAAGAAAAGCGAATTGCGAACCCATTGAACATATTCACAGTGAATCTGTTCGCTGAAAAGAGATGAGGTGAGGTGTGAGAAGAGCGAACGAAGAGCGAGGAGGAGTTGCGTTCGAACTCCATGTGTTGCACGAAAGTAAAAATTCTCGCCTCCAAAATTGAGAGAGAGAGAGAGAGAAAGAAAAGACTGATATTTCAATATTTAATGTGAAAAGCTAAAGTAAAAGCGATTCAAAGCGTATTTCGCTCATTCTTCCGTGTGTTTCTGTGTGTATGTTTTCAGCGTTGTTGCCAGCCTTAAAATCGATTCATTTGTGTTTTTAAAGCGATCCGCATTTAGTCAACACTATTGTATTTTAGTGTACTCACTTTATTTTACTGCTAAAAAGCGAGGCGCAATAACAGTCAAATCATTGAGAATTTATTTTGCATCGTTTGCTGAACTTCATTCGGATGAAAGAAACACGAAGCTCTATAGAGTTCAGAAGAAAGCAGATGCAAATAGCAAAATAAACGTCTGAAACTCAGTCAAGTTTCAAAAATCAATTTAATTGTAAATTGAATGCCTCTCAATAATTTAAACAAGGCACAGTACTTTAGCAGCTAACGAGCAAGATAGAGAAAAAGTTTGTCTATGCCTTCGGCTGCGTGTGTGCATCTGTAAGAGTGAAGAGGCAGCGAGTGCATGCGTCGAGCATGAGTGGCACAAAGGTGTATCTGTTTTTGCACACAGTGTACATATAACTACTTACCTTTGTCGCGTGTGGCACTAGCAACTGGTGGAAGCAGCATTGCTCTGTCGACCAGCCAGCACATCATTCTCTCTCTCTCTCTTAATTGACATTGTCACGACTAATCAACTGAAATCGTAAGTTGTTTCTTTCATATATCCTCCCTAAGTAAAGTTTGAAGTTGAATTTTTGAAAATTTTATCAAGTTGTTGCTTGAAATTTAACGACAAAGGTGAGCGCGAGCTTAAGATCGATAACTTTTAAACACTTGTGATGCTTGAAAGCGAATGAATTCATTTAGTTGCGCCTCTCATAATTGAATACATATAAATGACAGAAGCTTGGCTTCGAATGAAACAGAACGCTCCGCATTTTTATTTATTGCTGCACATTAATAAAATTGTATGCAGGATTTTGCTTCGAATGTAGCACTGACATGGCATGTAATGACAGGCTGTTCGTTCTGCGAATATTCGGACAGCGATTTTGACAAATATTGGAAGAGTGAAGCGCTTACTTCTGCTTTCGCACTATATATTTATGCAATGCTGCAATCGAAATCGTGCAAACTTATCATGTTATATAACATTTTCAGCGAACTTTTGCTAACATTCTTGCTTTTCGCCCGAAGCGCAACGTTGAAAAAGCATTTTTAAAATATTCATTATTTATAAATCGATTACTCTTCGCTAACAACGAGACGATTTTTGAGAAATTCTAATTTAAGTAATTATGTAAAAGTTGGCGAGAAGTGCAGCGAAAACTAGTCGATTAAACGCAAATTGGCTGCGCGAATTCATTGTCGTCGACGAAACAGCGAGTGAGAGCGAAGGAGAAAGAGCATCTTAATTAGAGAAGCAAATCAGCGAGACGAGCGAATGTTAAGCCTGTTGCTAATGAATATCCGATGCTTGTTACCACGAATGAGTTATTGATGATGGCGTGCGAAGAAACGAGTGCATGTTTGGAGCTCCTCTCTCTCACAACGGCTAATGCTTATCCGCATTGCTCGTTCTGCATATCTGCACTTCTTTAAAGAGGATGAAGTGAAAATGAAAAGTTTGTTTTCTTTGAAATCGTCTCGCAATGTGTGCACACATACATAGTTTGTTTAAATTAGTTTTTGACATTTTTTCTCTACATCTGTTTTGCAGTTACTTTAGTTCGCCCAGCATTGGTAGCTGAAGTCAACGCTCGGATGATGTGAACTGCTTTTGTGTTTGTTTTCTATATAATATATAATTTGTATACCTGTAGATAACAGCGCTCTTCATACATTCGCTGCTGCTGTGTTCTACACAACACTAACACTCTAATTCATTGTGTGCAGAATCTCGCCTGTCAGTGAATAGAGCCGTAAAGATTTATGGATTTGCGTTTCGTTTATTATTTTTTCAAAAACGGTTATCAAGTATTTTAGCAAATTAAAGCGAGCAGCGAAATTATTTTCAACGAAATTCTTGTACAGCGCGCATCATTCTCTTCTCTCGACCTCCCTTTCGCTCCCACTTTCATCTTTCCATTTTCCGTTTCGTTGGATGCACACTGTTTGCACTCACCTCGTTGTCACCCGCTTTAAGCTTCCATTATTCACGAGGTAAGAGAACGCTGCTTTTATGCGTTGAGCAGTTTTCGCTGTTTAATATGAGAAGAGTTTTATAATCGAAAGCATCCAACAGCATTGCATTCGCAATCCAATGCAACGCTTTTGGCAACGCTCATTTGCCTGCCAGCGAATTTATATGAATTTTACAGCAAACACGTTTAGAATTAAGATTCAAATCTTTGCAATCTTTTCAAATTGTTTTCTCGCTTTTATGCATTAAAACTGACAACAATGAGAAAACAGAAAGATTAAGAGAATTTTTATGACAATTTTCGGCTTCTTTTTCCACTCTCTGACATCAGTTCTCGGTTTAATCTCTATTCGCTCTTCCTCCGCATCTTTAATGACTCTTCTCTCGTTGCTTCGTTAACAATCATGTTTCGCAAATGTTCTCTTCATATATTTTTGTTATAGTAAATGCTCTTTATTAGCATATAGCAAATTGTTCGACTGCGAAAATAAAGCAAACATCTTTGACTGTCATCATTATTTTTGACAGCACACACACACACACAAACGCACTTGCTCGATTATTAACAACCTAACAAATGTATGCCCGTAAACATGATCGAAAACTCTTTTAAATAAAGTAAATGCTCAACATCTCAATTTTTGACTTATCTCTTTAACGATTGTCTTCGCTGAATGATTAGCGCTCATTTGCTTAAATCAGATCTCAGCACTTTTCAGTCGCTTATAAATCAAGCTCGATTATTAGTTTAAAATTGTTTTCGAACTTCTCAATAATCAATGGCTTTTGTTCTATCTTATTTATCATCAGAGAAAGCTGAAGTCACTTAAAAAAAGTTGACTGTCCGTTAAAAAAGTTGTTCAAAGAAGTGAAAATTGATTTTAGACAGTCAATCGAAATGTTTGCTCATAAATTTTAGCCCAAAAATAAAGAAAGCGAGGAAAGCTTTCTTCTTCTTCTCTACTTTTGCTCTCTTCCTTTATTTTAGCCAACTTTAAAATGCACAAAAAAACATTTCGCTCGGTTTATTGATTGCTCTTTCCATTTTCTTATTTTTTGAAAAGGTATTTGACTTTTTAAAATAAAAAAGCGCTTCATTTTCATAAAGATAAATGTTTCGCTGCCAAATCAATAGCTTTTGCTTCTTTAATTTTTCACCAAATTAAAGTGAAGAAACAGATCTCGTTCAATAATCACATTTAAATTGCCTTATAATTTATACTTGCATAACTTTAACATTTACAGACAATTTGAAGGCGGGGATTGGTCATTTACTGAATAAATATCTGAACATAATGGCTTATGGATAAGCGCAATTTTGCCTTAACAGTGTAATGGCGATTTGGAGCTGGACAGCATTTTGTATTTTCATATTTGCTACGCTCATTTTACTCTTTGAGAGTTCAAAAGCTCAATGTAAGTTTTATTTTTAAAAAAATGCATCAATTTCTCGGCATCTATTTTCTTTGGCCCACTTCCTAACAACTCAAAAAATGAAAAGTTTTACAAATTAGAATGTTACAGATGATCACTCCTGCTAGCAGATAATATAAGCAAGAGAACCTCTCCAAAAGCTTAAGGACTTGGATCCTGGTTTTTAAGGTTTACCTTTAGAATGAAGACTCGATTTTATGAAAGAAAAATTGAAATTAAGTTGATGCACGTGTCTTGGTTTGACTTCCAAAAGCTTTATTCTTCAACAAAAATTACTTTTGACAAAAAATTCAGGCTAATTAATTATATCAACGTTTCAAACAATTTATTTGAGTCTACAATAGCCATTATTCGACTAATAATCGCACATGGATCAACTGATAAGTTTTATAAAATCTTGGCGTTTAAGGAAAACTTTTTTTCTCCTTTAAATTTTGAAATCACACATTCGCTTTTGCAGTCAATTTTATGTCATTTTTAGAAAATAAACTTTCTTTTTTAAAATTTCTTTTCACAAGAAAAAATTGAATCGTTAAATCGAAAAAATCGAACAAAAAAGACAATAAATTGAATCGAAAATAGTACCAAAGAAGGCGAAAATCAATAAAAATGATTAGAAGTGCTTACATTTCGTTTATTTCATACAATATGTTTAGCTGTTCGTGGCTGATATTCCCGAATTTGGCATTAGAAAGAATGCATTTCATTATCCGCTCAAGGATAAGCACGACGAAGCAAAAGTCAAACTATTTAAATCGAATTTTGAACGACAATAATTTAAAGACAGGTAAACAATTATAAATGTTTACACAGGCGCTTCTCGTAAATCATAGTCAGCGGGAATCCAAGTGTGGTGTTCACTTAAAATTGCTTTAAAGTCATTGTGCGCAATCATTTATCACTCGATCGTGTTCCCGAGAAGAAGCCAAAGTGACCTTCTTTCATAAGTCGATTTAATACAAGTTGAATAGCATGTTTTTCACAAAACATTCATTTTGATATATGTTTGAGGTGATACTTTTATTGGTAATTAGATTTGCCTTTGTACAAAGTCATAAAGAGATCACTTCGGGTGCAGTTATTCTGCTTTCTTTCTTTACTTTTTATCCACATTTGTAGTTTTGAATATTAACGCAAAACATTAAATAGCTTTTTTACAATGAGAATTTTGTAATCGTTTCTCTCTTGCACTAACTCATCCACACACAGCTTGACATCTTTTTCCACAAGGCGTTTTACATTTACATTTGGTTTTCAATTACTTAGTCCAGTCAATCTCCTCAATAGATCCGCCGAGATTATCGCCTCACGCAGAGAAACGAGACGCCCGAAAAGTGGTGCGTTCAGGCTCAGTGGTGCATCTCTCGTGCCCTGTCGAGAATTTCGACAAGGACGAGCTTTTTATCGAATGGCTCAAGGATGGTGAAACATTAGGCGAATTCGATCGTCGAATTCGAAAGACGAGCGGAGGCGCGTTGAAGATCAAGGATGTTAATGTCGACGATACTGGTCGCTACATTTGCAAGGTTATCAACGGCTTCGGCAGCATTGAAATCGAAACAACGCTCATCGTGCTCGGTAGGTATTTGCCATACATTCTGACGCCGTTTCCAACAATTCGCTATTAAACACGCTTCTTACTGCTAAATCTAGAAACTAATCGATAATAAATCCACCTCAATAATCACAAATGTCCGTTTCTCACACATGTTAATGTCGAGAGATGAAGGATACACAAAGTGAATTTGCACAAACTATTACCAAGTGCTCACGCTATCGCGAGTATATCAAAATATTAAACCTATACATTCAGTTCACCAATGTTCAAATTTTCACGCAAATTATGAAGAGAGAAAAGGGAGCTAAGGAAACAAGAGATATGCATTTTTTACCAATAGCTCCCACTTTATGAAAAAAGTTTTAAATATGAGTTTTATCGAATTTTATAAAAGATGCAAAGTTTTTGGAAAAACGGAAGCGAAAAAGTAACAAGACTGTCTCGTATAATTATAGGCTTCAGTAGCATGTTATCCAAAAATTTTCTAGGAAGAACTTTCAGATTGTTGCTCTTTGACAAAGCAAAAACAGCAATATTCCCAGCCCCTTAGCTCTTCAAAACTAAAGTAACTGAACATTGAAGCATATTCTAACTATGTAAAGAAAAGTTTTCAGAAACGCATAGGAAAAAGAACGAAAAACAATTGCAGCTTTTTATTTCAAAAGCGCTTATTTAACAATATCGAACAATTATGAGTAATTACTGCTAAGTAAGCGTTTTTGAAATAAAAGTGTCTAATTGTCGAAAATTTGATGAATATTTGATTTCATTGTAAAAATTAAAACGATTTTTTCGAATGTCATTCCAGATGAAAATTTAGTTTAGTTATAAATAGCGTTACATGACCAAAATGTTTGTTGCAAAAGATTTGGACTTAATTAGAAAACTCAGCCTAAAGTCAGCAAACACTTCGATTATAGAGTGTACAAAAACTCGTTAAGAAGTCTAAATGTAATTTACGATTTCTTGGAAAATTTGGCACCTTTTTAATTAAATTTTCAAAAAACACAAAATAACTTTTCTTTTAAAATAATAAATATTTTTTCACAATTCTTTTGCATTAAGAATTTTTTTATTATTTTATTTTATTTTATATTATTTTTTTGTAAGCTGAGCTTGTACTAATTTGTGCTGAAAAAAATGTCTCTAAGAGAAGCTTTGCATACGAAATTAGAAACCTTGTTTTGCAAATAGTAGTATACCTGTTCATTTGAAGATAAAGATATAATGTTAAAGCGTAGAGAAAACCTTTGTTTTTAAACCAACAGATTGTACATCCTTTATGGGAAGAACAAAAAATGCATTTTCGTATATGCATTTTACCTATGCAAATCACATTTACAGTGTTGACAAAACAAACTTATGAAAAGTATTCATTCGCATGAATAGAAGCAATATGAAATGCAAAAAGGTAAAAATGTTGTGTATCTCAAAATTTCAATCGAAGTATAATTTGCTTGAATTGATGTTATTTCTTTACATTAGAGCTTCACAACTCGCTTTAAATAGTATAAATGCAATTTTGTTTCAGTATATTTCCTCTGTGAACGGATAAAAATTGATTAGATTTTTTCCTTATTCACTCTCTTTTCCACACTTTTCTTTTATCTATTTTGCGCCATACACTCAAATCTAGAAAGCATGCAGCACTAAAGTAGCACCAAAATGTGTTATGTTAAGTGCCATGCATCTGTATTCATCGCATATATTCTGCTTTGACGCTTATTAGCTTCTTTTATTGTATAGATTTTTTTGAACCGCAATTGAATAGATTATGTCAATCTAAATGTGAATTTTTCAATAAACTTTCTCTTTTAACCAAAACCACACATAAAAAAGTTACAATGGATATAATATGCTCGAGCAATGAAAATTAAAGTTTTATGTAACTTTTTTAAAGTGCCTCTTTCTCTGAATTTGCTTTTCTCATGTGAATTCACTCCTTTTTCTTACTTATTACCAGAGCTATTACTGAAATGACTTCTTCTACTGCATATAACAATAATTGATCGCAAATTGTGTCTCTGTTTCTTTTTAACTTTTATTAATCGTGTAATTTAAACGCTCAAATTTAACTGTGAATTTCAGGGCATTTAAAGTTAAATTCTCACAGCAATTTTCATTATCGTCCAGTTTACTTTACAAAGAGCAACAGTAAGCAACAAATAACTACAATTTTAACATTCAAATTGTTCTGTCTGAAACCAATTCTACATTCATTTTTACCTTTTCATTTGCTTTCTTTCTAAATTACGCTTTCATTCACTTTTACACAATTCGGTTCTTTATTGAAAAGTCAAAACTGTGATAATCGTTGAATGTTTAAAGTTCGAATTTATGCAAATTCTAATAGTTTTGAAACAATAATAAAAGTTAATGTTAACGATTTGACGAAATAGTGAAACAATTTTTGTTATTTTAAAATTGGTGCGAGAAGATAAAGATGATCTTTTCGTTGCTTACTTCACCCTCTTCATCTCACCATCTTCGTGTGTGTCTTGCATGTGCATAAATACATAATGTAAAACTGTGTTTGTTTAACCTAAACATAATTTACAAACTTTTTTCTCATCAATAACATGTAATGATGAAACGAGACGCGAATATAATTCATTTTGTGTTTCCCATTTATCAATTTGTACTTCGTGCAAATGTAGAAATTCGACGAAAGCATTCGCTTTTCTTTTTTATAGCTAAACAGAAATGATTTAAACAATGTTTGAAAATTGCACTCTTCACAAAGCGTTTCTTTGTAAAACGACTGCTTCATACTTTTAGACACACGATTGCATAGCTAAATGATTAGCGAAAATACGTCATCGTTTTTCTTTTCGATGAAACTTGCTTAATTATTTGTTTCTTTATCTTCTCTCAAAATAAATCAATTAAATTGTTCCAGTGTTACTTTTGTTAATCTTTTGTTTATCGGAGATTAAGCAGATTGTATTCTTGTCAGCTTTCGAAAGTTTTCACTTAATCATAATCGAAGAGCAAAAATGTTTTTAATTTTTGAATGTCATATACACTCAGAGTTTCATTTCTCTTTGCACCTAAAAAATCTTGTTAAATCAAAATGACGAACATTTAGTTTGTTTTGCTGCTCGGAATGTCTAATATAACTTCTCGTTAAAAATAGCTCATCTTGTTGTTGCCGCTGATTGAAGTTCAGTGTTGAATCGTTTTTCGCTGTCACTCTTGAGTAAATTTAACGACAAAGATTACAACTTAAACCCCACGAGCAACTGTCTGCACACGTACAGCTTGTAGTTAGGCTGTTTCTCGAAAGCTGTGCTTTTCCTTCTCACTGCAAAAGTGCATCATACTAGTGATGTGCAGCAAATGGGAAATAAAGATCATCGGTGAAATGCAAAGAGGAGGGAGAGCAGAGATGAAAAACACGCGGATGTCGTGATGAAGACGATCAATTCTTGCTCATCTAAACAAAACTTAACATTCATTTGTTTTAGTTATAAGCGTATTAATACCATTTTCTTGAGTTATTTTTACGCTTTTTTAAGTTGCTAGGCATTTAGATTATTTTAAATAGTTTTTTAAATAATTTATCAACTTTTTTCGATATACAATTGTCTACTCCAAGTAATTAAATATCTAATTCACTAATTAAAAAATTAATAATCGTTGAAAAATTAGAATTAGAAAGAGAGAAAGAAGAATGATCGAAAAATTTCACATCAGTAATAGTGATAAGAATTTTTTGCTGTATCTCTAAAGAGAACTGCGTTCACTTTTAATGAAACTTTGCGCCGATGTCGTGTTTAATGGTGATTAGAATGATGAGAACGCTAGAAGCTGTTATTGCCTCTGCTACTACTTTTCATGCTATATAAAATAGTGAACAATTTTTAAACGCGTAAAGAATTTTTTTCTCTGCGACTACTGTTCCGCATAAAACAGTGGAGAAAAAATTTCATTGCTCAAATATTTTACTTGCCTAATATTTTACTGTTTTATTTATTGCGATCGTTATACTTTTCATATCATTAAACGCATACATATATTGTAAAACATTTTTTCTATCCGTTGCGGTTTTCTTGTTTTATCGCAAACACGTACAGTGTTTAAAAAACAAACGTGTAATGACTTTTTACATAACGTTTATACGCGTACTTATCTCAGTGTTCACTTGCGAGCAAAAATGCAAACTACAAAGTTGAATGTGCTAATCTCTTCTTTTCAAAGAAACTAAAAAATGAAAATCTTCACTCATCCTTTTTCATGAAGTTAAAACAGCGTTTTAACAGCCTTTTTCTGTATTCTTATAATAATATCATTTAAAGTTGCTCGCGTTTCGCTTGTCAAATGCAGTCCTCATCTACTTTACGCTAGTTAAAAACGTAAAAACGCTCGAAGCTGTTTAAAATATCTTTGTCCACTGAACTCGGTGTGCTAAATTTGTGTGCCGAAAATGCGCGCATTATGGTTACAAATAAGCGAATTTATCAATTTTTGTATTGGATTGCAAGCAAGAAAAAGCAAGAGTAAACGCGTATGTGATTATCATTTCTGATTGGGCCATTTTCGAATCGCAAACATACAAAGAGTAAAGAAACATAAATACTATCATACCCAATTTGTACGCGATGTTACACGTTCATTATATAGTATCAGATCACTGTTTGAACGATTGAGCAAAGCAAATAAAAAAGTTTGTTTTCTGGAGCAGTAAAGAGGATAAATTCTGATACTTTTCTGATTGTTTGTGCTCTTACTTTTGATATAAAAGCAAAATCTATGTGAGAAAAATAGCTGCTGGCATCACACGCTATGTTGAGCTTTAATCTGAACAAAGGGACAAACAAAAATGCTACCATATATTAATTAAAGAGCTATACTCTACATCATTGAAAAAAAATTCTTGTTGAGCTCGAAAGAACTCTAAATCCAGTAGCGCAAGATTTGAACTTACCTTTTATGAATTATTAATTATTGATCTGTTCATTTTCGCTTCTCTCATTCGTGAAAATGCAGCGATCTTCGTAAATGCTCATCGATCGTTTGCCTCGAATTAATGAATTGCGCACTGGATTTCTTTCCGCATCTCTTTGCTCTCAAATTATCTTATTTCAACATTTATGATTGCAATCATTTACAAACGTTTAATTGTTCTTACTTTTCTTGCTCATCTAAAATTACATTTGATCGCAAAGCAAAATATTCAATCTTCTTTTTAAAGTGTCAGTTATTCTATGTTTTCACATTAATTATTTCAGTTTTTGAATTTTTAAATGATTCATATCAAAACATTTCATACTTGTCAAATAATAAAAGATGAATACATAAAAATCCTATTCATGAATGCTTTAATTTTTAATTAAAACTGATAGAATCATCGAAAAAATATTTTAATAAACTATACAAACAAAGTAAAATATTATTTTACTTCTCAATTTTCTGATTGGTGGTGTTAAAATATGCAAAGCTTCTCCAAATGTTGCCTTCACATTGTTTTTACATTATGCAAATTCACATTAAAACTGAAACGTTTATCATAATGTTTTTACAACTTTAATAATAAATTTTTCAATGATTAACTTGGATGAAAAAATATGAAAACGCTGCTTTTAGCAGCATTTATTTACACAATATATGCGATTTAGCTAAAATTTAGTTGATTCAAAGATTATTTCTATCATCTAACAAAGAAAAATTATAATTAACTTGGAGTACTTTTAAATCCAAGTGAAATTATGATATTTTATTCAGAATTATGAAATTGAAAGCGTTATGATTTTTCATCTGGCAAAATCCTCGAGCAATTTTCTGAGGATTACTGATGCATTTCGAATTAATTAATACAGCTTCCAAAATTTTTGCTCAAAAACACAAACATAGAAAGTTACGAAAGTTGTTCAAATTATACAAAAGTTTGTTTTTCCTTTCTCTTGATGCTCGAGAATAGAGTAAAGTATTCGTTCTCAAGTACAATTGCATTGCAATTTAGCAAAGCTTTTGTTTGTTTTGTAGAAGAAGAAGATGAAAATGAAAATGGTGATGAGAAGAATTCTACTTTCGGCTACGAAAAGCCAATCAAAAAGCAAGGCAGTAAGCAATTCATTTCATTTAATTCAATGAAAACAAAAAGCCGATTGAAATTTTGTTTTAACTTTCTTATTTAGGCAAACCGCTTTTAACCGATGTATCAACATTTCAAAATTCTATAGTTCATCGCAAAATTGGCGAAAATATTAAATTCAAATGTGTTAGCTCTGGCTATCCGCGCCCATTGCTCACTTGGTTTCACAATGGTCATATGATTCGTGACAGAGAACGAACAAAAAAGCGATGGACATTGACACTGAACGAGCTGAAAATCGAAGATAGCGGAAATTACACTTGTATCGCATTCAATTCGTATGGTAACGCAAGTTCGAGCTTTACATTAGAAGTAATGGGTAGGTGCAAGACTTTATTGCAGTTTGAAATCCTTTTTATTTCGATTCTTAAATAGGCGGACGACGAATAGAAATACGCGAACTTTATCCCGGTAATACCACTTTAATTGAAGGCGGAAAAGTAGCATTTAATTGTCGTGTTGTCAGTGACATTAAACCACACATTCAGGTATTTATAGCTAATGTCTTCTACAATTTGTTCAAACGATCAAACTTTACTTTATTTTCTTCTTGTTAGTGGTTGAAACAGATTCAAAATGACGAGCTTAAATCAGACGTGTTCAGCGTCTCAAGCACGTACCGAAACAATAAACATAGTGATCACATTCTCAACTTTCAAGGGAAGCGATTCAAAGTTCTCAAAGAACCTGAAGCTGTTCCACAAAAAGACGGCTCGTTTGTAAACAAATTAACCATCTCTAATATCAAGATAGAGCAGAGTGGACAATATTCTTGTTTAGCAGCCTCATCATACGGTTACGACTTCAAAAGTGCCTTCCTGATGGTATTGCCGCAAGCTAGTTAGTACATCGATCTTTACTGCCTTATAAAAACAACGATGATTATCTGCTTCTCTTTAGAACCTCTGCCACCGGTTTCGAATCACATCGTCGAAAGCAGCTTTCCACTTTGGATGATTGTGTTGATTACATCGATTCTCGTTTTCATAATTGTACTCTTTTGTGCCTGTTGTCGCTTTCAGCGAAACCATCAGAAGCGTAATAACACCAACGTCAAAATAATGACTTCGACGATGATTCCGACTTCACCGATTACGACGAAAACAAATCGCACTTCGATCAATTACGAAACAAACATCGTCTATTCCCAGGCTCCGTCCTCGTCGATCTCTCCTTGCTTAAATTCTGAGCTTACAAAATACAATGGAATCAAAGACAATCGCAGCTCAAACGTTTCCTCGTCGAACTATACGAGCGCCCCGAAAACGTTTCCCAGTGAATATTTTTACTTTCCCGAAGGCAAATCATACGGATATTTGTGCTGAAATTGTTCGTTGCTTGTTCAGTGTTGTAAAACATTCTAGTCCACTTTTTGTTACCTTGTCCACATTTGTCACTTTTTAACCTTTCATTTTCATTCGCCTGATGTTTAAAGCGAAAGAAGTGAAAATATTTCCGAACGAAAATTTATAAATAAATCTTGACAAGTCATCAAATGTTTGTTTTATTTGATTTGATGTAAAAATTGATGTGCAGAAAGCGAAAATAATCTTTGTTTTAGTAATGAAAAGAAAAGAAATACAAAGAATGCTCTAACCATAAACTTATTAAAGAGACTTGAAATGAGCACTTCACTCATTTAAATATTAAAAATTTCTTTTCCATTAAAGCATCAAAGAGAAAAATAAAAATTGGTAAAACATTTAAAGTAAAAACATCACGGCAGGAAAAAATTGTGCTTAATGATGATTTGTGATTTACTTCACAGTAAAAGTGTACAGAAGAAAGTCGAAATAAAAACATCAACATAAGAATGCGTTAGCGTTTACAGCTTCTCTGGAATCACATATGCAAATCGATGCAATGAAATTTTTTTAAAACCAATAATGCAATAATCTGATAAATAAGTAATTAAGAATCTTCCTCATTATTTCGTTTCATATATTCTAAGGTCTATCTTAGTATTGAAATAAATTTTAGAAAGTCTATCTCTGTCTTGAATGAAATTACATTTTTCTGTTTTCGATTGAGTTGTATTAAAAGTTAAAATAAAATTAAAAACAATATTTAATAGCTTTCAAGGATCATCAAAAGATAGATTCCAGTTTTGATGAAATAAAAAATTTTCTCATATACATTAAAACTTTTCTAATGGACATCTCTAGTGAGCGGTCACCTCAACAAACGAACACTAAACTAAAATACACTTCTAACTTAACTCGATTAAAGATACCCTCTCTACAACGGTCCACTATTTATAGCGGCCGGATTTTTTGGACCTCTTTGGAGTCTTTTGTAGTGATTTTGCTGTAGAATGTTTCAAACAGGGGTAAAAAATTTCATTGCTTTCATCAAAAGCTTGACTAATTGGATAATAAATAAGACTTTGGTTAATTATATTGATTAATTGACAAAAAATATTTTCTTTCTTCTAAAGGTAAAGCTTCACTATGAACAGGGACTTAATCCTCAATATAGACAATTTCATACAAAATCGGTTTTGGGCCAGAATAAAAAATCTTATGTAAAACATGTGAAAGTGTTTGATTCGCCTTTTTTCTAATTGCTCTTCTTTTTAAAATAACCATCAGAAGTGAATTTTTGGATGAATGATTTTTAATCTTATTTCTTTGATTTTTCTAATTAAGATGTGTGTAGCCATTTATGTAAGAACTTATACCTAATCATTGCAAGGTTTTTGAAAATAAGCACATCAACACTTTTTGTTCTATGGTAAATAAGAACTTGGTAAATGGGCTTTTATTATTTGAAAATTAGCTGATGACATAGTAAATTTTAAACCATAAAAAGATCTCAAAAGCTTGCGAAAAATATATGCATTTAAATGAAATCATTATTTTTGGTGGCAATATTTCTTCCACAAAATCTAATTAGGCAATTTATATTCTATCTATTACTGCTGAGAAAAGTTAACAACAAATAGCATTCTTTACTGCAGATTATTAACCTTTTTTTCCATAGTAAAAGGTTATACAAACATTAATAATTAATATAATTTAGAAATTCTTTCTAATTAAGAAGCAAAATATTCTATTTATAAACCTCTAAATAACTCTTTATTAATCTAAATACTTTATGTTAGAATATTCTGAGTCATAAGACTTATGTAAAATCTAAAAAAAGTTTTAAAAATAATAATAGAATCCGATTTTAAGCAATTGTTTTTGGGAGTTACAATATAGAAAAACCATTCTATAGGCATATAGCTATTCGCAAATATGTAGAAAAAAATATTGGACAAAAAAAGAAAATGGTTTTTGCTCAATTCTCTTGCCGGTAATGAAGAGTGATAGAGTAGCGCGGGAGTCAATTGTTAAAATTGATGGGCAAATGCCTTATTACTTCAATGCTATTAGATCCTTCCATCTGTATGTTTCCATCTTTGCACAAAGCTTTTATTTGTATTTATGTCCGTGATAAAAACAAAGAAACTATAAATGCGTTGACTTTCGATTAAACTAAAAGATATTTTCTTTTTATGATCTTTGTCATCATATTTTAAAAAGCTTATTCACATTAGGATTGCTTAAGAAAAGATTTAATTGATTTCAAAAATTAAGTGAAAAGAGCTGAATAATTACGATTTATTGAAAATTTATGTTAATTTATAAATATTTCCCAATTTCTTTTGAAGTAAATTCATTGTTCTTTGACCAATCTTTGAATGATCAAATATAGAATGCTTCATAAAAACAAAATTATCTGACTGAATCAAGTTTTATTAAGCATATATTTTATTACCATGTTTATTAATGGTTATTTTTCATTGATCCAGAAAAAGTTGTTTAGTTCGTTATAATTGATTTCCTGAATTTTCTAACAACAACAACAGAATAAGTAATTTTTATATTTGAATTGAATCAAAATAGCCGACAAAATGTTGATTTTTCTTCTGGTTTTTTGTTGCTCAAAAGTATATATGATATTTTTTATTATATTGATGCCATAAACGGCTCAAAAGAGTACACTAAGTCAGATGAAAAATGTTTTTATTTTGGGAACAGTACATTCAATTTTTAAAGAGTTGTCAAAATTAATTTTTTGAGACTACATATGTAATTATATGCAATAGAAGATTTAAAACGAAAACATATTAGACACGAGTTGATTGATCATTTTCAATCGTATATCATTTAAAATACGAAACATATAGTCAATGCCAACATTCATATATGTTAAAAAGCCAATTAACTCTTACCAGAAAAAGCCTAAATTACTTCTACTCATATGTATTGAATATATAGTTTTGCGTTTGAGCAGAATTTGAAATTCAATTGGGAAGTAAAAAGTTAATTTGACATTAATATGCGTTTCCAAACGATCACAAATATGAGCGTTTAAAACCAGATAAGGCAAAAATGAAGAGATAAAAAGAAAAAATTGGGCTCGCAATTTTTATTTTAATGCAGCAATCGATAAGAAACAAGAGAAGAAATATAGAAGCAAAAATAAGCAAATTAACGATTAATATTTTAGGAAGCGTAAATTAAAATGAAACTCTTCCGTAATAAAGGCTTCACTTCAAATTAAAGTTTATTCGCAAAAATGAAGAAGGTGTATTCATCGTTGAATTCTCTTTATTATGTACTAACAGTTTATTTAATACTAGGCGAAATTTCATGTATTAATATTTAATATTTTGCATTCATGCGTAACCAACGCATTAAAATTTTCTATGCGTATAAAGTAATTGTGCACGTACGGACGAGTTTTGACCGCCAAATAGTTATTTTGTTTCTGCTAATTTTTTTAGCTTACAACACTTCATTTTATGAGCTTTAAAAATTGTTTTTACTTTCTTTTGAGACTTCTAAATTCTATCAACATTTTCTGCTTACAGAATACTTGAACTTAAGGTTCATATTATTAGAAAATTTTATACATTTCACAATAAATTCTTTTGATTAACATTCGCATAGAGTCCCACTTTAAGCTCTTTAGGTACACCATCTGACTTCATCTTCTTTGTTGTAAATTTTGGCATGAATCTTGAAAATGAAGCGCTTATGGTTTTGGTTTACTATCTATCCTAGATATATCTAAGTTTGTAATTATTGAAAAATCGAAGAACAAGTAACGATGCGTTAAATATTAAGTATTAATATTGTGCCTCTCGGGCCTTAAAAAGTTTTAAAAAGAGTGAACAAAATTTTTTAAATAAGGGTAAATGAAATACGGAGTTATTCAAAAATTGTACCCACTTTGCAACATTTGAAAACATATTCAAACAAGACAAATTTATCGTTTTTTTTTTAAGCTATAAAAATTTTTATCACAACTCTCTAATTTTAAAATTTTTTAAGTTAATTTTTGCAAGTTCAGTTTGGACAGGTATTATATATTTAGTTTGGATTAGTTCTATTTGTTCACTTAGCATCTATAAGTAATTTTTTCTTAATAATTTAACTAAGAATATAGAATTAATTTTAATTAATTCTTAAAGTAATGAGAACGCTTAATGTTTCGAAATTCAATACTTCAACAAATTTAAAAAGTTTATTTGCTATCAACTCACACCAGTGCAATCTCTCGGAAAAAAATGTCACGAACCATTTAATTACTAAAAATTGTAAACGCGTATCTCATCGCAAAAAACTATAAATATTACAAACAAAATATAAAAATTTTAATAAGAGATATGAGATTCAATGTTTTAAATTCGAGTTAAGATTGCTTTTTTGAACATCTTTACTTGTATGATCTTATTGATAAATTTCATCGATTGCTAGGAAATCAACAGAAATCGTCATCGATATCAAGCTTTGCTTACTGAGGGAAATTCCTCTTAGGGTGCGCTTACTCTTCCTGACTTTAGTGACTGGATAGATTTCGATGGTTCCTATAGCTAATATCTTATATATAATATAGCTCGAATCATGAAAATCGTCTCATTAAAAGCTCTCATTGCCGGCCAACTTCCGCATTTCAAGCTTCTTTGTATCTATCTCTACTGTCTTAACTCGCCTCATCTCCTTTCCTTGCCTAATCTTAAGACTGTGTAACGCCAAGCCGAGGTTTTTGGAGCATTGCAAACCATTAAAATTAGAAATACAAGTTCAGTTGAGAATATTTCTAGATGAGTGAGATATTATTAATAGTATAAAATGTGAAAATAATGCTGAAAATCATCTCATAAAAACTTTTTATCTCTTACGTGGAAGATAAACTGTATTCGCCGCCAACTTCATTTTATTTTTACGTTTACTTTCGATAAACAAATGTGAAGGCAAATAAAAAAGTAGTGAATGAAAGTTAATGTGATGCATGAGTGATAAAACAGATGCTTTAGCTTCAATGCAATATGTGGTGTCCAAGCATTAACATTTTTGATTACATGGTGGCAAACAGTGGTGCCTCGAAAAAAAGCAGTTTTTAATCACTCTAGTGCCTACGGAAGATCAAATGTAAGACTTAAAATGATAATGCTCCTAATTTGGTCAAAATACAAACTGTTTTTGATCGTAAAAAGATTTTAAAAAAATAATAAAAAATAAAAATAAAAATGTGTTCAATTTTTGTTTTTAATTATATTATATTTGTGATGGTTAAAATTTTGAATATAAAGTTAAATTAAAAAATTATTTCAATTCGTTAGCACATACAGATCATTATTAGAACTAGCCAAAAAATACTTATTTGAGAATTGTGAACTATTCTTCTCAATCATGAATGAGGAGTGAAAATTTGTTCTTTTTTTCATTAAATAAACCAATTCTTGTCTTTATCATTGATTATCATAAACATAAAGAAATGTTAACCCTTAAATATTTTTATCAACAACTAACTGAAAGAAATCAAACATTCACGATTACATTTAAATTAAGCAATGAAATCATAATCAAATTTTTATGTTTTTGCTTCATTAAAAACTTGTCGTCGAAATGCGCGTTGAATTTTTAAAAATAAAAATATTTCTGAAGTGTAAATATGAATTTAAAAACTCAATAACATATGCTCGTTTCACTTCCAACTAAATACGTATTTTCCAGTAAGTATCAAAAGCAAAAGCTTCAAACATTTTCCCTTTAGTAATTTTTTAAAGAGTGAAAATTGACGATGCCTGAGCCTATTGCTGATCCTGCATTCAAAGCAATACCTAAAAATTCAACCTTCTTTTTCATCTGGCGCATAGAGGTAACATTGATTCTCTTTGAAATTGTTATGAATTAAAATTAATTACAGAAATTACAATTGGCTCTAATACCTAAGGAAAACTATGGTTCATTCTATTCTGGAGATTCTTATATCGTTGCAGTAGTAAGTCAACAATCAATAAATTTGATTATTTAAAACTTGAAAACGCTTTTTAAAGGCAAGTGATGGAAAAGAAAAAGCTGATTCGCAAATGAAGCCACGTACAGTAAAGCAACCTCTTGATATCAGAATACACTTCTGGTTGGGTGAGAAAACATCTCAAGATGAAGCTGGTGTCGCGGCTTACAAAACGGTGGAGCTGGACAATTATCTCGGAGGTGCACCTGTACAGCATCGAGAAGTACAGGGCTATGAATCGACTCGCTTTTTATCTTATTTTCGAAACGGTTTACGAATACTTGAGGGCGGTGTGGCAAGCGGCTTTCACCATGTCGAGCAAGAGTCGGCGCCTAAATTATTTCATGTAAAAGGAAAACGCATACCGATTGTCAAGCAGTGTGAAAAAATATCGTGGGCTTCGATGAACAAAGGCGATGTCTTCATTCTGGATGCGATTGCATACGTGTTTTTGTGGAATGGCGAAACAGCAAATCATATGGAAAAAATTCAAGGGGCTAAAGTTGCTCAGCAGTTGAAAGCTGAACATGGATCTGCATGCAAATCAGTTGTGATCATTGAAGACGGCAATGAAGAGAAAGACTTGGGCAGCGATGAAAAGCAAGTATTCGAGCTGCATTTGCCTTTGAGTCGAAAAGGGGAATTAAAGGAAGAGACAAGCGACGTTGAAGTTGAAAAGAAACGAAGGACGCAAATCACACTCTATCGTTGCACAGATGAAAACGACAACTTCGAGGTGATTGAAGTGAAAAAAGGTCCTCTTTTTCAAGGAGATCTCAACTCAAATGTAGGTTGAATCTTATTTGCTAAAGATTTTGAAACAAACTGTCTTAAGGATTCTTTTATTGTCGATAATGGCGAAAACGGTATTTGGGTATGGATTGGAAAGAAAGCATCGAAAGATGAACGAACCAAATCGATGAAAATAGCCGAAGGATTCATCGAGAAAAAGAACTACCCTTCTCATACACCAGTTACTCGAGTGATCGATGGCGGCGAGCCAATCGATTTCAAATCGTTATTTAAATCGTGGAGAGATTATGCCTCTGTGACCGGTTTCGGAAATACATACTCCTCCGGAGGACATGTCGCGAAAGAAGCCGATCTTAAAAGATTATTAGAGCAAAATAAGTTCGATTTTTCAATCCTTTATGACAATACTAAAATAGCGGCTGAAGTTCAAATGGTTGACGATGGCAGTGGCGAAAAAAAAGTTTATCGAGTGAAAAATTTTGATTTGATCGAAGTTCCAGAGTCCGAATACGGAATTTTCTTTAGTGGCGATTGTTACTTAATTGTTTATAAATATTTCATAAACAACAGAGAAAACGCAATTATCTATTACTGGATAGGAAATTCATCCACGCCCGACGAAAAGGGAACAGTGGCTTTGAAAGCAATCGAAATAGACAACACTCAGTTGAATGGTAGAGCTGTTCAAGTGAGAGTGATCGAAGGAAAAGAACCGCCACATTTTTCGGCTATTTTTGGTCGAAAAATAATCATTTTCAGAGGAGGCTTTCAGAGCGGATTTCATAACCGTTTGAAGTCGAATGATAAAAACCATGTCGAAGCGAATGAAAAGTATTTACTTCAAGTTCGACGAACTAACAAATTTGTGACCAGGGCAATCGAAGTGGAATGCAGCGCTTCCTCACTAAACTCGAATGATACGTTTATTTTGTATACACCTGATTGCATTTTTCTTTGGGCTGGAAAAGGAAGCATCGGTGACGAGCGCGAAGCTGCCAAAAGTATCGCTTCGAAAAGTGAGAACAAAGAAATAGAGTTCATATCAGAGGGGCAAGAAAAGGACGACTTTTGGAATGCTATTGGTGGCCGCAAAGATTATGCAAACGATAAAGCACTTCAACAAAAAGAGACAATCTTTCCTCCTCGTTTATTTCAATGTTCGAATGCAAAAGGTTTATTCACTGTTGAAGAAATTTTCGATTTTCAACAAACAGATCTTGTTCAAGAAGATGTTATGTTGCTCGATGCCTCCAATTGTATTTTTATATGGATTGGCAATTTGAGCAATGAAGAAGAAAGGAAGCAAGCAATCAAAACGGCTCACGAATATTTAGAAACAGATCCAAGAGATCGTGACCCGGACACTCCGATAATAATCGTCAAGCAAGGCTATGAGCCGTTGAACTTTACAGGCTTTTTCGGCGCTTGGAACCATTCTTTGTGGGCAAATGGGAAGTCAAATGATAGCACATATGATGAGCTAGCAAAGAAGGATCATGGTCAAGCAGCTAACTCAAGTAAAAATATTTTACCTAATAACAATCCATGCACAAAATATCCGATAGAAGTTTTACGTGCGAGAGACACTTCAGATTTACCGGAGGATGTTGATCCATTGAAAAAAGAGGTAATATTCTCTATGCTATTTCATTCAGACAATTTTTGAAAGCACTTGTTTGACATTTTGGGGATAACGGATTCCCTCATCTTCACATAGAGTCAATCTTTGTCACACAATTTTCCATTTTTCAATCAAATCCAATCTTCTCCCATTAATTAAGCGTTAATTGTTTTATAAAAATTAACAATTTATGTGGTTTATGGGAAGTTTATAAAAAGTTTATGGGAGACTTACAGTTTCGGAAAAATGTTTGTCCATGCAATAATTGATGGATAAATGTCATCTAAGCGCTCGTTTCCAAATTCAAGGTATAACCTTGTTTTATAAAGGTAAATATTAATAACGATACCAGCGTAAAAATCAATAGTTGATCTTACCTTTGATGCACTGAGGAATTCAGCAAGTTCAAATTAAAAGGTTTAAACATTGCAAAGAAAACTCTTTTCCGAACTTTTTCCGAAACCGTATCTGCATTTTCAAAAAGATTCTTTTTCTTTAAAAACATTGGTACTTTTACCTAAACATGTAATATT
>NCKU01001688.1:0-23685 GCA_003675995.1 Dinothrombium tinctorium
AAAAAAAAATGTGAAAGTATAACACTTTTGTGATTTACACCTATAAACGACTTATGAAAGAAATTAAAAACAATCTGGCATAATGATTTCGGTATATAACGATGTGTTAGAGTGTTCCATTTATTGATCGCGATTTGTTTCCCAAGCTTTTTTATTGCAGATTTTTTTTTCAGTAAACAACATTGGCAACACAAAGAAAAAACATTTCACATTTTGACTTCGCATTTTCTTGCTAAGTTTGTTACTATACCTTCAACAAAACATCCGTCAGGAAAAAAATAGAATAAGTGTTTCGTATGCGCCGAGCGAAGATCGCGTCGCATTCAGCTCAATGTTTGGCCGTGAATACTGCCAACGTTATGCTTTAGATTTTTCCATTAAGTGTTCGCACGTTCATTTACCATTATTTTTAATGTTATAGTTCCTGCTTTTCATTAGCGTTTAACTTTCTTGTTGTTTAATTGTATTATTCGCATGTTTATTTGTCGCCGAACCGCGATGCAATTTGTTCGCATACAAAGTCTATTTGACAATTAAGTCTAACGAATAATGAATGGGACGCTTCATTTAAATGACACACATGCACATCACGATATTGAATTGATCGGTTGGAGATGGGATATTGTCGGTGGATATCTGGTGGATGGTATTTGCTTGTTGATTGCAGCGAGTATCAAAATTGGCTACCATCATATACCTTATCTGAGCTCTTATGTTCCTGAATCCTGGTAAGATTCTTTATTTATATAAGCTTTTCTACTAAGAATTTGGTAAATCTACAAGTTTCAATCAAAATAAAGTTTGAACTGAATTTTTGAATGATGCGAGCTTTGTTGGTGAAACGATTGTAACATAAAATGTATTCAGATTCGCTTATCAAAGAGCTTTTTCAACTTTTGAAAAGACTATTTGAAATAATTGAAAAATCTCATTTACTTTAAAATTATGAATTTTATGAATGATTCATATGATTTATTCAAAATGTTGCCTTTCATTTAGAACTATCAGTTGCTTCGCAATTTTGAGCATTATACGTTTGTGTGAAAATTTAAAAAGATAAAAATTTGAAAAATAAATAAGGATTTAAAATGTATTCTTATCTGCATTTATGTAGAACTTGACTTCGTAATACTTTACTCATTTCAGACTTTATTATATAAAATCCTGTTCAAATGTGTGCGAAGATATCCTCGATTTACAAAGTTTCCCAAACGTTATTATGTTTAGATTGAATAAATTCACAAATAAAAAGTCAAACAAAACAAAATAAACACAAACGAGACGCTTTCTATCTCCCTAAACAGTCTGAAGTCACCATATTTCAGTTTGAATTTTCCCAAAGCGCATTTAAACTTTTGCATACGCAAACATGTAGCTTTAAATTTTTTTCCTTAAAATATTAATTCAAACTTTTTCATTTGAAAATAAATAAGAATAATAAAAGACTGGAATTAGATTCCACAACTCTTAAGAATAGTCTTGTTGGCAGTCATTCTCTTTAACATTTTTATTTGGTGCAGACCGAGGTTTGCTTTCCTGCAGATGTTTTTAATCTGTTTTTATCAGTCTAAATTTTCTGTGATAGTGATTCTCAAGTGCTTTACTTCGGTAACTCGTCAAATTTCAATATCATTTAATTCAAATGAGTTTGCATTAATTACAATGCAAAGTGGCATTACTTTGCAATATTATTTAATTTTAAGCTTTTATTTTTGAGGAACGGACATATGTAATTTGTTTTTTAGAACTAATTATGAAGTCCAAATCGGAGAGTTCTCTAAAAATCAAATCTAATGCTTTTGAGCTTTGAATTTCTATCAACGTTTATCTATCTTTGTTTCAAATGAAAAACGGATCGATATACAGCTTCGGAGAAGTTAATTAAATATCGTTTTAAGAGAATACACTTAAAAGTTTAGAAAACTAGAACGAACCAATTTGTTAGAAATTGTAGAGAACTTCGGAGCATTTAAGTAAAAGTAGTAGTACTTTTTCGCATGGTTTGTCTGGTAAATAATTTTCCATTGATTTCTTTGCACTTATAAAAAAATGTTTTGATTCATTCATAACTCTTTCCGAGAATTTCTGTTTTTATTATCTGCCCTTCATGATTGATTGTTGCAAACAAATGTCATCAAAAACTCAAGAGTGATGTGTAGGCTTTTTAATTCAAAAATTTAATCTAAGAGTTGTTTTTTACTACAGCGTTCTCATTATTCTCGGAATATTGGTTGGTGTCACCTTATAGTTTGTATAAATTGCTTTTTGGTAAATTTTAAAATGTTTCTCATGTAGTTTTACTAAAGCCGATCAAAGTCGCTATGTGCCTAAGTTTACATCGAACCTTTTCTTCTTCTGCCTGTTACCACCGTAAGCGTTTGTTTGTAGACATTATTCATAAAAAATTGCGTTTTTTTAGGATTATACTTGAGTCCGCTTACAGCCTTTACGATCGTAATTTCTTCTCGAATCTCGCTACAATATTGCTTCTTGCAGTTATTGTAATTATTGCCTTTAAATTCATAAAATGAAAATAAAATAAATCGTTTGCAAATATTCATTGCAGGGTACATTGATGAATGTGGCTCTGATCGGAGGAAGTTTATACGCCTGCAGTAGTCTGAATTTTTTTCATGAGAAAATTGCATTCGTCGAAATACTTATATTCGCCACACTCATTTCGGCCGTAGACCCTGTTGCGGTAATATTTTTTCATTTCTTTTTACGCTTAAAAGCGATAAAATGCATTGTAATACATTTCTGGCCAAAAAGTTAATTATCTTGTCCATATATTTAATATTGAAATCGACCAGTTTTGAATGGAGAAGATAAGTAACTTTTTGAATGTGCATTTGCATTAACCATTCATTATGTTTATCATTTATTTCGAATAAAAACTTATCTCATTGAATTTTTTTCTCTAGGTTTTAGCAATATTTCAAGAAGTAAACGTTAACAAAGCTCTTTATTTTCTTGTTTTCGGAGAATCATTGCTCAATGGTAACTTTTGAAGTGTTCTATTTAATATTAATTTGATTTATTTATATGATTAGACGCAGTCGTCATCACAGTGTATAATACAGTGTCAGTGTTCGCAGGTCCAAAAGATTTAACATTTGTGGACATCATTAAAGCGATCGCTAGTTTCGTTATCGTAAGTCTAGGTGGTCTTTCGGTAGGCGCGATCATGGGTGCTATTACGTCATTGCTAACAAAGTGCACACAAGGAGTTCGCGGTAAGCAGGCTTTGTGATGAAGAGAGAGCGAAAAGTGCAATAAACAACTTATAGCAAAAAAGCGACATACATTATGCATTGCAGTTTTTCATCATAAACATTGATATTAAACATTCATTCTTAAAAAATGTATTCGATCGATAGAAAGTTTTAATAATGCAAAATGAGAATACAACGGAGCTCTAAATTTTCTTTGCACCACTCTCAATTTTTCTCATCACACAAGCTCCAAACCATTTTTTTCCTAAAGCAAAATCGATATTCGATAATTTTTACTGAAGTGAATTGTTTTGTTTGAAACACTTATGGCAATCACTTTTTTTCTTAGTTGTCGAGCCTCTACTCGTGATCATATTGGCATACATTGCTTATGTTGCTGCTGAACTGTTCCACTTTTCCGGTATAATCAGCATAATTGGCTGCGGTTTAGTGCAAGCGGAATACGCGCGACACAATGTATCGCGGAAAACATTCACCACAGTATTCAATATAGTGAAAACGCTAAGCTCAATCGCTGACGTGATCATATTCATTTTCCTCGGCGTTGTACTCATTCGCGAAAATCACGTTTGGGACACGTTATTTGTGCTCTTCACTACCATATTTTGCGTCGTTTATCGATTTATAGGTAAGCAAAAAAATGTCAATAATTTAAATTGAAAAAGCTAATGCATAATATGAATGAAATGAAAAAATTTGCTCAAAAGTTTGAGTGCACAGATCAATTGAATTTGTTTCACACAGCGGTTTTCTTTCTGACCTTTTGCGCGAATTTCTACCGAAGACGAAAGGTTAACACAGCAGAGAAAGTAATTATGGCTTACGGTGGACTGCGAGGCGCGATCGCCTTTTCGCTATGCATCACATTGAATTCGACAATCACGCAAATTCACATGTTTACAACGACAACACTTTTCGTTATATTGTTTACTGTTTTTGTGATGGTAATTTTATTATTACCACTCAAAACACTGCTGCAAAACTTATGTCAATTTCTCTTGCAGGGCTCAACGACGAAAGTTATCGTTCGCTGTCTGAACGTGCAATCGCAAAACGGACAGAATAAGTTCTATGAACTTAATGAAAAATTAATGGACGATTCAATGTCTGGAATTGAATGCATTTTAGGCAGCAAAACCATTAGTTACTGGGTGGTAAGAAGTTTGCTCGAATCGTTATCTCTTAAGCAATTTATTGATTTTTTGTCATATTTTAAAATAGAATAAATTGAGGATTTACAACGACATTTACTTGAAAACGTTGCTGATTAAAGGTTACAAGTCATATGCAAAAGTTGTTAGAGACGCTTATGAAAAAGTAAAAACGATTTTTTTTATTTATCAGACAAAATTAATTTTTTTTTGAATAAGATTTTCAGAGATAAGTTACTGAGAAAATCAGATTCTAATGTGGATTTGCTGAACCAATTGTCGATGGAAAATAAATTTAGAAATGAGGAAATCTTACCAAAAATTTTGACCAGCAATAAAGTTTACCCGAATACGAATGAAAGTAAATTTATACAAATACTACAACCTGGACAATTATTAACTGCGCGTTCAACGAATCGATTCAAGCCCACAAATGCGACGAAGATAAAAAACGATCGAAATACACTCAACAATAATTCGGATCAATTGCCGAGTTCGATTCCAATCAAAAGCCGCTTTAATAATTAAATCGCACAAGTTGAATAATTGAAATTAAAATAATATTCTTAAAATAAAATAAAGCTTTACATGCAGAGTGAACACAAAGTTTCAACAAAGGCGGGCTTAAAAACGTCATTCAGCACATACCTTTGTCGAAATTTTCGGTTCGCTCTGTAAAATTAAACATTCATTTACCTTTACAAATACTAAAATGGCAAGTAGAAAAAGTTAGACCACTTAATTGAGTTGATTTCAAAATAACGATTAATCGATATTTTAAAAACATAAGAGATGATGATCCTAGTTTTTTACTTTATTCAAAATTTTTTGTTTGCGCTTCTCGATTCAAATGAAAATAAAATAGAAAGCAATTGATCAAATTTTGCTCAATCAATATGAAAATTGCTTATTCGACTTTTGACTTTATAATCGCAAACTTTACAAAGTCGAAAATTTTCTTTGATCTTTTAATGATTCGCTTTGTTTATTGAAAGATTGTAAGAAACTTTTAACGACATAAATGCTTTTCTCCTTTTTTCAGATTCGTACTTTTGAAGTCGAATGCTAGATTTAAGCTTAATTATCTTAAAATTAAAATGTAAGAAAAGATTTATGATTTTGTTATTAAATAATGACAATAAGCTAAACAATTGTATAAAAATTGAATTTAGAAAGATGAATATGTAAAGCTCATAAACATTGAAATTAATTATTTAAACAAAATTGTTTCATTGACGACGAATTCAATTACTTTTACAAACGTGGTAAATGTAATTCAAAACTATATTCATTGCAAGCAAAAAAGGTGTTAAAAGAGGATATTCAAATATATAAGAAAATTCATTAATTTCTAAGCATTGATCTCCTCTCAATCACAATGTTTGCTTCTTTAATTAGTTGTATTGTGTTTGCAAGTTTTTTCACTGTTTATTGTCTTACCACAGGTATGTTCTCACAACATAATCTTATTGTTAATGTCTCACTTTAAAACATG
This sequence comes from Dinothrombium tinctorium, assembly GCA_003675995.1. Lineage (NCBI taxonomy): Eukaryota > Metazoa > Arthropoda > Arachnida > Trombidiformes > Trombidiidae > Dinothrombium > Dinothrombium tinctorium. The sequence continues at coordinate 5,883 of NCKU01001688.1, forward strand.
GAATATGCTATAAACCAGCGCTTGAATAAGCTGACAACATAATTTGAAAAAAACTATGTTTGTGAATGTAACTATGAATTTACATTTTTAGAAAAATTGTAAATTCATTTCGAATCAAAAATTGATTAAAGCTGCTTGCGAAGTTTTAGCTTTCGCAAACGCAAGTTACTGACAACATTCACAATAGAAAAAGTTTAGCAAAGAAGCAAAATGCGGAATTTTTTTACTTACAAAAGTTTTGAAACTTTTTTGTTCCAACAGTTCACTCGAATAAAGCTCACGCCGAGTTTGCTGAGCCATCAAGTTTGATCGCTCGAGTGGCGCAAACGGAAAAGTGGATAAATATGACGATGGCGAGACTCGATAATTTTGAAAGTATTGCCACGGACGTATACAATTGTAAGAATACGATTAGACAAGTCGATGAACTGCGAAAAGAAGTGGCGATCATAAAAAGCAGCGGCGATGGCTTACGCAGAGAATTTGTAAATGAAGGCAGAAATTTAATACGAAAATGGCAATCGCTTGAAAATAGAACACTTTTCACAGCATCGAAATTATACGTTTTCGAAAGTTATTTAAGATCGATGCGAAACACGATTCAAACTTTGAACGCAACGTTGATCGCGAGCGCTTTAAATACGTTCGACGAAATTCACACAATTGAAAAGAATTTAACTTCAAAGATCGATCTAATGGCAAAAATTAAAAACGATTTCAATAGAAAGTTTTTCATAATTGATTCGAAGCTGAAAATTTTGGAAAATAACACGCGAGCAATTGATGAAGACATTGGTGAGATAAAAGACACTCTACCAGAAATTGAAAGCAATCTGACGGTTAAAATTAAAAACGCTTTAACACACAGTGGTTTCAAAGTTGAAAACAAGTTGCACTCGATTAAAGATGAGTTCGCTTCTCTTAAGAATCGTGTGCAAATAATTCATAGCCAAAGTGGAATATGGAAAGAATTAGCAAACTCAAAAATTCAAGAACTTACGTCTAACATTGAATCCCAAATAGATGATCTTATCGGAATCAAGGCGACATTAATCAAGTCATTCGCGCAGAGATTTACCAACATAAGTGCAAGATTCAACTCGTTGAAGAGTAATTTCTCATTGATGTTGAAACAGTTTCTGCGCAATAATGAAACTCTTCTTGCTATTATAGCAGAAATGAAAGAAATGAAATTAAATATGAATGATTTAATTCGAAACACGAATGCAACGGCATCAGCTTGGAGTAATTTGTCGCTATCAGCTCTTGTTCAACGCAAACTAAATGAGAATCAAGATGGTGAGATCGAATACCTACGAATTTGGTTATTCACAGTTAGTCTCGTCATTATTTGCGCATTTATTTTCTTGGTTTGTCTCAACTGTTTACTTTACACACGTATTCGTCGTATTTACGATGATTACTTGGCATTATCGAAACTTACCACACTTAATCAAATTGAACGACTCTAAATGTCAAAACACGCGTAATATTAATTTTAAAAAAATTTTGTTCATTTTTTTAATCGCACACTTTTTTATATTTATGAAATAAAATATAAATTACACTTTGTTAAATTAGCGATAGAATGAATGTATTATATTAAATAACCAATGAATGTTAAAATCACATCTTTTTTTTAATAAATGCTGTCGATTTTGATCATTACCCGTACTATACATCGTTCAGCTTTTTTTGATTCATCATTGGATTTTTCTTTAATTCGTGCGTTTATCATTTTCATAGTTATCAATCGATATAATAAAAAAAATTGTTAAATTACGTCTAAATTACTTCATATGTATAATATGAAAAGGAACTTTTATAATTAAAGGTTTCGATGCAGGTTTTAAATATGTAAAGATCGGATTTTAATGTAAGAACAAATAAAAAAATATAGTTTTTGACGAATAAATGTGAGTCACTATGATTCTTTGTCTGCATCTGTTTTAACATGCTGCCAAAGACAAACAATTGCGTCTTCACCGCCGGTTACAAGTTTGTCTTTCACTGAAGTGATAGAACGCAATAAAGAATGATGCCCATTTTCAAGTACAGTGTGTACTTCGAAAGGTTCTTTGCTTTTATTATCGTCATAACGATAAACGGTGGATAAGCCATCGTTTGTCGCAACAGCAAAGTAAACTTCATTTCCTTCACACCACATATCGATTGCACTATCATACGTCCTACAATCCTTTAAATCAATAGATTGTATAATACTATGATCTCTATCAACAACAAGCGACGGTTTTACGCTATCCTCATCCCAAAATTGAATTGACTCATTTTGCATAATACAAGTAAACTTGTTTCCATCTAATAGCCACCTAATTTTAGCAATTGAATCTTCAGCATTCATTGTAAGTAACAATGCCTCTTCTTCTCCTTCTTGAGTAAGATCATAGAGATTGATTAAACAATCATCTGAACCTGAGAGAAGAAAATCTTTCTTTGACGGGTGAAATTCAACTGCAGTAATGTCGTCAGTATGAGATTCACTCCAAGTTTGCCAAGCATCATTATTTCGCATATCCCATAACATAAGATAAGCATTTTGATCGACGGCAACCTCACTACCTATAACACAAGTGAAATTAGATAAATGGAGAAAAAAGGTAGGTAGGTATTTCTTACCTGCAACAAGCAAATTCGAATCAGCACTATAGTCAAACGAAATGATGTTAAGATTTTCGTTAACAGTTTGCGCTTTAAACGAGATCGCAGCTTTATACATTTTGCTTTCTCTCAAATCCATCAAATCAATCGAATTGTTGGTAGGAACGAGTATTAAGTTTGAGTTAAATGATCCATTGAAAATAGAATCATTTTTTCCCAAATAGTAACGAGCGAAAGCATTGCAGCTATTGTTCAAATCCCATTTCGGTATTTTACGTATTGATGTTAATGTTTCAAAATCGCAAATGTTCAATGCGTTGTTTGATAGATGAACCAAGAATTGATCGTTTCGCGATCGATTCACATCTATATTTAATACGTAAACATTGTTGTTGAAGAGCGGAACAAACGAATGTTTGTTAGTTTTTAATCGCTTGCGTTCACTATCTTTGTCCACGTCTTCGTCTCCGACACCAAATGACTTCTTCGCTTTCAACGTGAAGCAACAATTCGAAAGTGCTTTGATCGATGCGTTCAACGAATGAGTGTTGTCCGCAGTGCTGTTCGACGAATTCAAAACCACGCTTTCTTCTTTTAACATTTCACTAAATGTGCGTTTCGCCGAAAACACCGAATTTGGGTTTTGAATTCGTTTGCTTTTCAAATATTTCGATTTTTATTTTCGCGTTTCGAATAAAGAGCGAAACACGCCGCCGCCGAATGCCGCTTACCTCCGCTCGCACTCGGCTTCGTTCATAAATCACGATCCTTTCGCTGATCGATTGTCGAGTCGTTCTCATCGCTCACTTTTGCTTTTCAAAACTTCGATCATTCATTCGATCATTAAATTCAAATTACATTCTTAAAAGGCATTCAAACAATCGTTTTCAACTTCGACTAGTTTATTGTTTGCAAAACAAAGTCACGAATGTACTACATTCGATTCACTCTTTGAATTTCAACATTTATAAACTACAAACTTTAGCAACCAGAATATCGCAAATTATTTGTTTTTGTTTATGTATAACTAGATGATAATCATATCGACAGAAAGGTTTACTTACGCATGTTTAACAGTACGATTTTTTAGTATAACTCTTGTGAAAGCAGTCCATTTGAAATGATGACAATATGAATATCGCTTCCGTTTGATATTGCTGCACTGTAAAACTGACAATCATACTTTTTAAGTTCTAATTTTTTAATTTTTAAACTAGATTTTAAGTTTGATTACTAGCAAAAACTTTAAAACTAGAAAAGATTAGAATAAACCAGCGACTAAGACGCTCCTGCCAAAGTTTAAACCACTGGTTGATAGCTGTTTGATGGTAGTTAAAGTACTTAAACAATAAGATAATTGTGAATTTAAAATTCTCTCAGTAACGACTGCTCATTAACAGAGTACTCGATTAATAACCCCTCTAGTTGTGGTTATTTATATAATTTGTTATCGGTGTAAATACGCGAATACACCAAACTATTAATAACGGTAGTCGAATTATGCGCGACATTTAGCTTATAGATTGCAGACACCTTTGTGAAAATCATTATACGAGGTTTAAAAATCATATTTTTAAAATAAATTTTTGCCCGGTCTTCTGACTCTTTCTTATCCAGCTTCAAATATTATTTTACTCAATTTCTATACAACTCTTTACAAAAGGATTTGAAATTTTCATTGAAATAATCAGCAAACTTCAATATCGCACATGATCTTTTTAATTTTTTAAAGCTAGTTTCAATTAATTTTCAGAAGAACAAATAAAATATCAAACATTACCCTCGACGATCAATTATAAGCAATAAAAGCTTCAAAAGCAGCACAGATAAATTACGACAGGACTAGTTTCCCGGATTATGATATCCTGGAAATGAAGTGTTCGTTTACTCATGGAACAAACTGACAGATCATAAAAAATTCTCCAGTTACAATCATTTTCTTCTCGTGTTTTCAGGAAAAAAGTTTACGGATTTGATGATTAGAACAAAAAACTTCGTGTATAAATGATTTTTACGACGTTTTTGATTTTGTTTCTTTCGAGCGCATATTTAGAAAATGTGAAAGGTTTTTGCGGCATACCGGGCACATCGCCGTATTTGGAAATCGATGAAAACAGTGAAGTGTCTGTTTCTGAAAACGACGAAGGCGCAACCGTTATTTACGCTTGCGAAGACCCGGATAATATACTTATTGGAAGTAAGATGCGGAAGTGTGTATCAGGTCATTGGACTCAACAGCTACCTAAATGCGGTTTGTTTTTTCTTGTAACATTTTATCCACTTAAATGTTGGAAATAACTTTTCCTATTACCTAAGCGACTACTAAATAAATAATTAAAAAAACTTTTAAATTTTTTTCAGCATCAAAACTCAACTTGAAAAATTTCAAATCGAAAATCGATGAGAACGAAATGGAAATAGAATTAGAAAATCCGACTAAAATTGCCGCCTTAAAATTTAGTAAAATTGCTAATGATACTTCAATAACAGCGATAAGTGGCGACTTTGTTTGCGAAAACGAAACAAATTTTTACTTTCATCCAATATGCGTGACAAAACACTCGATAACTTTACAAAATTTAACGATAACATTCAAAAATCGAGTTAACGAGGATATCGCCGTGAATTTTTACGATGTTGCTGACACAGAATGCACTTATCCTGACATACCAGCGTTTGCAACCATTCAAATTGATAAGTCCTGCTCTCATTACATGAATTGCACACGTTACACGTACGAATGTCAGCCTGGATTTGATCTTCGACCTAAAGCTGCGCCTGGCATAAGCTGCGATACTATCGGTGAACAAATTCCACTTTGTGTCCCCAAAGTTTTTTGCTTGAAGGTTGAGGAGAATCCAATATTCGAATATAAATATCGTTTGCAATGGAATGAAACGCATATAGCCTCTGGGGGGTTTGTTCAGTACAAGTGTCGAGAAGAAGATTACTCTTTGTACGGTGATGCTGTGCGCGAGTGTAAACGCAACGGAACTTGGTCAAAAAAGGAGCCTCTGTGTGAGCTTGACGCTAATAGGAATATGACCTCTCTTGCCAAGCCAAGTATGAGTCAAGAAATATTCAATTTGCCCGTTTTTATTCTGATCATTTCTCTCGTAATTATCACGATGATCGTTGTTTTCATTTTGATCGTCTTAATTCACAAACGAAATCAACGCATTACACAATTGGAGCGAATTGGTTCGCTTCGCTCGAGAAATTTGTACTATGAAATACCGATGCAAATGAATACGAGTTATAAAATAGGAACCACTGTTGATGATGAAATCGAAATTACAGGATCGCAATACGTTGTTAGCCGCGAAAGTCTTATGCGAATGTACGAGAGTGAAGTGGATGCGATTTATAATCGAAATCGTTTGAGTTTGCCGAATAATAACAATTACGAAAGAATTGATTTTGCAAACGGTACATTGCCTTCAGTTCTAATTACAAACGATTCGTCAATGCCACAAATTTCATTGTAAAAATTTAACAAACTTTTTGTGTATTATGCTGTATATCTAATGCATTGATATTTTCTTCTGCCTCAAAAAAGTATGTGATGATGAAGTGAAAACAACTTCTTTACGCAGAATTTTGTGTAAATTTAAAAAATTCAAAGTTTTTTTGTTAAAAATAATTTTTTAAGACGTATTTTTGTTTGACTTATAAATACAAATAATGCTTAATTTCAACCACTCTTGTTCAGCTCGTAATCATTCTGCTCTCAAAGAATGATTAGCGAACAAATTAGCCCGAAAATAATCGGAAGCGTAAGTTGTTTTAGAAGCGTTGCAACAAAATTCAATTTTTTTTTTCTATGAAAAATGCTCAATTTTAAGAGCAAAGATTTTACGATGAATTTATACACTTTGTTAAATAATTATTTTAAGAACTCGTCGTATCGTCTATCGAAAACCATACTTACATTCCGCTACTTTACTTACTCCGCATAAATATGTAATTTCATTATTACTTTGTGTATTTTCTCGCGTTTAAAACGCATTTTGTATTCGTGTTTTTGTTAATATCAGTGATAAAGAGTTTGTCTAGACGTAAAAAGCGGTTGCATTCTTCGAACCTTAATTCATGTGACAGATGTAATCAGTTTTTGTACTAACGTCAAATATGATATGATAAAAATTAAAATTATTGAACTATGCGCAAAAATGAATCAATTCATTTCACGCGTTGTCGGTTTTTTAGGGTTGACTGAAAAATGACGGTGATGATTAAAAAAAAGTTGCAAACAGAGGAAATATAAAAGGTAAAAATGTAGTTCGTCGAAAAAAGTGTGTTCAAATCTACAAAATGTTTCAGGTGAAATTTTTAGCTTGTTATGAGTTGTTATTTTTTCAATTTTTGCAAAATATTTGACAATAGCGAGTAAAGAGTAATCATTCACTCAGTCGTTTCATGTCTATTCAAAACAATTCACAAATAAACTCTGTTTTATCAAACTTTTGTTTTAATCTAATGTTGCTGCCGAGAAAATAGTCAAAATTTTTGTAACTGAAGGAGCATTTAAATAAAGTTGTTGCCCGACTCGTAGGGCATTTGTTGTGTTTAACCATAAACGATGCAAGCCGAAATACAAATGCTTTCATAGTAAATTTTTCATAGTATTTCAAGAAGATGCTTGCGTAAATTAGGTAAATTGTCTTTGATCATTGACATCAAAGAACTTTTGCAATACAACATCCATTTTTCTCATTATAATATTGATGAATGCCAAAAATCGAAGATAATATTTAAGCCAAAAAATTTTTGACTAAATTAAAAAGGACCACTTCAATCTTAAAATTTTAACGCACTAGAGCGTCATTTTCAAATTTTATCTCAAGTTTTTTTTTTCTTGATCATTCTTAACCATTGTGAAAAATCAAATGCCGAATTTTCCGAAAGAAAAAAAAACTTCAAGAAATTGTATTTCTCAAAATTAATTTTTAATTAATAATTTTCAATGCTTTGTTTCTTAGCAATGTTTCAAAAAAATTGAAACTATTTCAAACAATTTTTTTGTTTTGTTTTGTTTTGTTTTCGCTCAATTAAATTTTTTATACATGAGAAGCTGGAAGTTTTATGAAAACAAAAGAGAAAAGCGAAACGCTTGAGGAGCATTTTGAAAAACGTAACCATGGAAGAAAATAATGTTAACAAAAAAAATTTAACAATTTAAAATCTTTCATTAAATACATTGGTGTTAATTAAAAAGACAAAATCACTGTTTTTCTTTAGTGCACAGGTTTACATTTTGATTTTTTTTAAAGTGGTTTATGAAAGGATAAATTTTTAAATTTAGTCCTTTTACTTTTGGTTTGAGTGAATTCAAAAAAATCTAATGGTCACAATCGGTTGATAAGTTTCGTTTCACTTGTATTACGAGCGGGCGAGTTCGTGAAGCGATGTTTTTTTTAATTCATTTCATTCATTTTCTTCTCGGATGCATCGAGAACGAGAGAAAAAAATTTTAGCTGCTGCTGCTGCTGCTGATGCTGATGCTCGATGCATTCGAGCTCAAATATTTATTGTTCTAACTACTAAACGAGTTTCATTTTTTTTTTCTTTCTCGTAATGATTCGCTAATTTCAATTTACTTAATGATAATGGCTGTAGAGATGAGATTATGCTTTGCTGAAAATCAAAATGCTTCTTTGCTGCTTTCCTCTTTCCTAGTGAATTTCCTTTTTTTTTTGTTTTAACTCGTCTCTTCTCGAGCTCGTTTACTTATATTAATAAGTTAAATAGTATTTCATTGAAAATAAATCGCTCAATTTAAATCGATAGAAATATTCTAAAATTAAATAATGTTAATTAATAAAAGTACTTTTTTTTTGTTTTCTTGGCATTTCGAATAACGAAAATTATTATTAGTCGTCGTTTTCTTCTCAGTGATGCAAAATTTTCAACGCTTTTCCAATGCATTCTTTCGTGTGTTTTTTTACTTCGTTTTTGCGAACAAAAAATTTTTTTTTACATTAAATCTTCCGAACGAAAAGAATTACATACAACAGTTAATCTTAAATTCATCGACTCTTTCTGGAGTCTTCTTTGCCCCATTGAAAGTTTTAAGCGCTGTTTTCATTTTGTTTTGAAGCTTGCGTTGACACAATGCGAAACATGGATGAATGTTTTTTTCTTACGACGAACAACACGTTTTGAAATTCACTTATTTTCATAAAAGATGTACTAATAGTGAAATTGAAATTCGCAATGAAGCTTAAGACAGTTTTTTTTCGCTCAAAAAAACCAAACTGATCATCACTTGTTTTTAAAATTCACATTCATTCGATTAAAAAATCAACGCCACTCAATGCTCGTCGGAATTCGCTGTCAGACGTTCTCGGTAACCAATTTATGCTCTAAACTAAGTCGACGTCCGTTTGCCATTTTCCTCGTTGAGTTTTCTTGACGATTATTTGATATAGTCAATAATTTTGCTTCACGCTCGTAAAGATCTTCGCTTGCATCTTGATCCGATTTGCATCTTGACATTGCACCTTTCATCGACAAGCTCGTAGTTGAGTTGAGCGACGGTGCGGCCAGACTCACTGTGTCCTCTGCTTGTACGTGTATACGAGTCGGCGTCGGTGATAGTGTCTCAGAACCGCACGATCCGCAAGAACTATCACTTAGGTCTCTAGTTGGACGTCTACTCATTCTAGGCGAAAGTTGATTTGTATTCCTTCTACCCAATATTTGCACTTGAATATGATCACATATACGTTTAAAGCGTCGTAGCGGACCTGGAAGACGAATGAATAAAAATTCATTGCGGTATAAAAAGTGAATTCAAAATTTAAATTTATTACCTGACATTAATGTAAATGTTATACAATAAATTTTCGGTTTCTCGCTGTTTTGATCTGTGCTTCCATTCGTCGTTGGATTACTATTTTCATTATGGTTATGAGCCACACCTGGTGTGGCAATGGTTATGTCCACATGAAAGCGTACATTTCGCTGAAACATAGATGTACCTCCTGGCCGCTTGTAATCAACTCGAAATGATGTTGGAGATAATACGGAATGACTTAAGTCTGATATCTGTGTCAGAAACAGATTGATTGCTTAAACACGTGTTTAATAATTGAGCTAATGTCTTGGGTGGAATGAGAAGGCGAAGTGTGAAACTTCAAGTCTGATATCGCCTTCTTGCGTAAAGAAAAACTTTTTTGCTTACAGAGAGAAATGCGTGAATTAAATCGGCTTTCACTGCACTTAAAGGCTTATCCTTAACGAGTATTACATGAGTTTCCTCGCGCTCGGTTCCCATTAAACTCCCGAACCACGAGCGTTTCGTCAATTCGGGAGATGATTCAGGCGTAAATCCGATCTCGTCGTAGGGCGAGGGAACTGTGCGACAAAAAAAGAAAAAGCGATAACAAAACTCGTGTGAGATTTTCGAGCGACATTTCCTACTTTGCATTTTTCTTCTATGAAAACGTGGACTACCCAAAAAACTATTCTTTAATGTGTTTAAACGCGATTTCCAATAAGGTTGTGTGCCTAGACTAGGGGATCCTGGTGGCGTGCTTAGAGGACTGCTTTCGCCTGAAGATGGAGTATTCCTTGGGGTTGGCTTCGGTGAATGCATCGGTGACATAGTTGGTGTTGGTCCACCAGATATTAAAGTTGTTCCGCTTCCGCTTCCGCGACGATTCCTCCGCGTGTGATTCGGCGTACAATTGATGTAAACTTTTGATGCTGATGAAGAAGAACTAATTCTAGTATATGGAACAACGAAAATGATCAGTGAATTATGATGAAGCGAATTGTAAACGGAGCTGAAGCGTGAAAATGAACTTACCCGAATGGATATCGGCGAGGCGTTATCGGCGAACCATCGCTTAACATATCAAAAGAATATTTAGGACCCGATCTGCCATTCACTTGACAAGAGTCCACTCGTTTTCTCGGTGGATCCGCTGTCACGAGAAGAAGTAAATAATGTAGAGTGAAGAAGATTAAAGATAAGAAGAAGACAAATATAAGCAACGATTCAAAGCATTGTGCTTTGATCAATAGAAATTGGACATCGAGTTAATTAACAGAATGCTATGCAGTGAATAATTACCGGATTCGGATCTATTCCGTATAATGACCTCCGTTTCATCTTCAAAGGCTGGTCTCCGTCTTTTTCGATCCAAGAGTAGAAAATATATCACTTTTTCCATGTTGTGACTGCCGAGAAATGAAAAGCGAAGTGAATGGTTTGTTTTTTTTCTCTCTCTCTCGCCTCGTTTGATATTAATACGTTTTGTGCGAAAATAACAAATGTTTTCGAAAGGTTATTATTGCTTTTATGTCATACAATATTCTATTAGATAAAAATTGCCAACTAACTTTGAGCTTAACAATTCGCGTAAAAGCTTTTCCTTGTCTTTGAAGCAACCCAACGAAGTCATATTCGTCAATACGTCAGGGTCGAGATCGTCCACCGATGGAATGATGTGTGTCTGTGTGAAAAATATTTCAAGTTTTCTTGTGGAAATTAATTTTTTCGACATGCCCAATGATGCAAATCGCGGCAAAGTAAAAAAATGGATATTGCAGAGATGAAAAAAATGTTTTTAAGTGCAATAAACTCTACGAGTGTATCACAGCAGAATTGCGCATTCTTTTCGTGGAATACAGAAATTGATGAAAATGCATACGTGAAAAGATGGTAACTAGCATAGAGTGTGCTTTGTTTAGAGATGAAAGAACACTTTCATCTTTTTCGCGTTGTTCGCTGACAATATTCTGTTGGACCGCTGAATATTTAATTGTCTTCATTTCTCTCTGCTTTTTCGCTTTGAGGCAAAAATTTGCTTTTCAAATTAAAATTTTATTTTTATTTTTACGCGCGTTTGAGAGCGAATTGTAAAGTAATTTCGATTCCATTATACTCTTTCTAATCGATTGTTATGATAGTGTGTAAATTAAAAAGAAAAGCAAGCAGCGAATATTAAATGCATAATATAAAGCAAAGCAAAAATTTTAAGCGAAAAAGATCGACGACCATTGCGAATCGATCGATCGATACATTGTTGTATAAATTCAATATTATATACCATACAAAGCATTTCATTCGCGAAATTCATCGTCAATTCACAATGCAACGGTGCAGTAATAAAAGTAATAGACGGTAAAGAATAAAAAGAAACGAAAGAAAAACGCCGATAGCCGTCGTGCGTACGTGTAGAACATATACATTACCTGAACGACTTCTTTCATTGGCAGTTCTAATTCAAGTTCGGCTTTACTTCCCCTGCGAGCGTGTGGATTAAAGAAAGAGAGAAGAAGAAGAAGAAAAAACAAATTTTTTAAAAGACTTTCACCAAATTTGCCTTCGTTTCTTTTTTTCATGCTCATGCTTTGCTCAATTTTCACGCTAACATATGTTTCATTTTTATTTTGCCTATTTTTTCGCTTCTTCTAAATTGCTCGTCGATCGATACTCTTGCATTTTCGGCGTTCTGATTTTAGCATTTTCATTTAATACGTTCTTTCAAAAATAACGGCAAACGCTATTTTCGCCATTCTTTTCTCACTCGTCTCTCGTTAAATATTAAAACATTCTCGAGTTTATTTTTTTTAGCCTAAGATGAGAAAGGTTCGAAAACTTCAAGAATTTGAAAATTTAAAATATTCAAATAAGTTTTTAAAATTTTTTATGAATTTTTCATTTTTCGAGAATACTAATTTTTATTTTCAATATGAATTTTTCAAGATGCTTCTCTGAAAACCGAGAGCAAAGCAGTTTCTTTAAACTAATTTTGATAAAAGAATTTAAAAGAAGAAAATTCTGGTTTATACTACGCAAAAATGAAATTTTTAATTTCAATTAATCGCTCTAACACGTACTCAAATTTCAGCCAGCGATTATTGCGTATTTTATTTCAATAGAACACAAATATCTGAAACCCATGACGCTCTATATACAACTTTATTCATTTTAATTTGCTATCTCTGCTATTCAAAATTTTGTTTTTATGTATTTTCGCTGATAAGATAGCAAATTAAATTTGAATGGAGGAGTAGTTCTCTAGCTTTTATGTGCAAAAATTATGTAAGTGAAAACAGTCATGTACAGGCGTGTAACGTAGTAAAGTGTACGTTCTACTTTTACTTTCGAAAGCATACTTCACTGCGTTGCAAAAAAAGTTATAATTGATATCAAGTTTGAATGTTTACATTAAAGAAAATTATGACGTTTTTGCAATGCAGTGAAGTATGTTTTCAATGGTAAATGTGCTTTTTCTGAACACGGTACTAAACTCTATCACTAAAAAAGGAAAGGATTTTGATATTTTTTAAAAATTATTTTAATTAAGATTTTTCAAGATTGAATAAGAATCAAACATACCCTGTAACCCACGGATGTCTGACCACTTCTTGCAGCTAGAAAAAAAAAACGAAGATAATAAGCGTTAAAAGCTGTTCATTTATTAAAGCGACTTAAGTTTCTACAGATAGTTTATGACAAGCTTAGTCTCGCTATTTGTCTAAATTTTAAATATTTTATTTTTACTTTCATTTGACGCAAAATTTATAAACCATAAAATTCGTAGATGAAAATTGGACACTTTTGAGCAATATAACGAATCGCAACTATAAATAAATAAAAAATGTAAAAATAAAATTCAGTTTCTCAATAATTTCTCGTTACCTAAAGCATTTTAAGTCATTCAATTCATTTCGTTCTCTATTATCTTTCTACATTTTTTTAAGCTGACTCAATCAGCTCAAAAAATTGTATGAAAGTAATAAATCATAAAATTTTTAAATACAATTATTATTTGCAAGATAAAATTAACTTCAATTTTTTATTTTCAAAAACCCATAGAAGAGTTTGTCTTGCAAAATAAAATTTTTGAAATGAATTCAAATTGAGTGAAAAAAAAATGTTTAACAGTACTTAAGCAATTAACGAAATAATTTGTTAAAAAGAATTTTCTGATGAAGAAGATAAAAATTTTTTATTTTAACGCTTTAATTAGTCAGAAATTTCAAAGTTAAGAAAAAATGCGAAGAAAAAAACGAAAAATTATTTATAATTGCAAATGCTAGAGATATCGATTTTTATTGCTAGACAATAATGTCTCTGGTGTGTTTTCCACCAGAGTTGATACACTTCTTTCGAAAAGATTATTCATTTTTTAAGAAAATAATCCTACAAAGTCAAATCTGCTATTCTATAATTGATTCACAAAATGAAACTATCGATTTTCACAAAAGCAATTTAAGTTTTTTTTTTAATTGAATTTGATTTTTGAATGCATTTTTAAAATTTTAAATATAATTAATCTTCAATGAATATAGTCAAATGTGCAAAATTACTTTTAGTTTCTAAGCTACTTAAGCTTTTTGAATCAAATATCTCAAATAAAACTGAATGAGAGAGAGAGATAATTTTTTTTTAAAGTACACAAAAAAGATTTAAACTAAACTGATATTGCTTTAAACAATCATAGAAAAGTTCTAGAGACGAAAGACAACTTTCACAATGTTTTGCATCATTATTTCGACCATTTCAACGAGAAAGCAACTAAATTATTCTTATCGACATTTTTTTTTTTAGAAATTACAACGCAGGATAAGCAAGTAAATATTGAATTTTCTTCCTAAAAGCTTTAGAATTTAAATAAGTTCTACCGACTTTTTTCGAACTAGTGAAAATTGTAATAAATGAAAAAAAAATTATTACAAATTTGTCAAATTTCGTTTCGAATATAAAAAACACGAGAAAATTTCGTGTGTGTAAATAAAGCAACGCCCTGAGAAGAAAATTAAGCTTAGCGTAAAGAAAAATGAACGTAGAATATGTGACAAAAAAAAGCTAAATTGATAATATATGCGATACATAAAGAAACGATGTCATTACATAAAAGTTTATCTCGATCGAAATCTCGCGCTTCGAAAAGACGAAGCAGATAAAGTAATGAAAATGGTCAGAGAGGAAAATGGTGTCAAGTTTTTGTGAAGAATAAATATTGGTCGAGAGAAAAGAAAACGTTTTGCCTCTCACAATTTTAGTTTAAGTGTTATGTATAAAATGTGTCGACAACGACAACAACGAAAAAAAGAAGAGAAAAAAAACGAATAAATCGATAAGTTCGCATCTCGAATAAGGAAGGATACACCGCGTTGTATGTATAAAACGTAAAATAGAGCGTCGTTAAAACAAAGCGTTTAAAAGTCATTCGCCTCAATAGGAAAGTGCAACAAATTACATTGAGCTCTTTTGTTGAAAATAGGTTTTTAATTAGGATGTGAGTTTGAAGATAGTGAAAATGACAGATGCGCGTTCTGTCTTATAAACGTTAAACGTATAAAACTTTGGAATTCTTCGCTCCGGTTCATTGTTCTTTGAATCGATGGTTGAAGAGAGTGAAAGCGTGCAAAAGAAAAAAAAAAGTTTTTCGCTTTAATCAAAGTGCGTGAAAAGAAACTTAATAATAAAGTTGTCTATGTGCCTCAAGAGATCCGCGTTTAATTGCGAAATGCGAAAGAATATATCTACGCATTTAAAGCACTATTTTCACGCGTTAGCGTTTTTATCGAACATTTTACGTAATTTGGACTCCAAATTAAGTTTACGTTTATCTCGCTTTATGTAGCACGTTGCTATTGATTTTGTTCTCGGTCCTTTAGCTTTCTCGGAAATTAAGGAAGGCGAATTATCGAAAGTGAAATGCGATTTTTGTGCAAATGATTTATTCTTGCATAAAACGATTTTCACTTTGATAACACAATTACTTAATTCACGGTCAGAATACAATTTTACTTTTTGGCTTTCGAAAACTTTTCTGTCAAAATAAACTTTTGTGATTTAATATTTTTGAATATTTTAAATTTTAAATTTTCTATCTCCAATTGTAGATAAGTTTTTCGCATGAAAATAGTAAAGATTCTAAATG
The DNA here is from genome assembly GCA_003675995.1 of Dinothrombium tinctorium. NCBI lineage: Eukaryota > Metazoa > Arthropoda > Arachnida > Trombidiformes > Trombidiidae > Dinothrombium > Dinothrombium tinctorium. Next base: position 21,410 of record NCKU01001688.1, read on the forward strand.
AAAAATTAGTTTGGCTTATGAATCAAACTACAAGTAGATCTGTCGAAGTTGCTACTTGAAAAGTCATTATAAATTGAATAACAATGTTAGAGAATCGCCTCAGTGATATATTTWTACGCATATTAGTTTGGTGTTGCTGAGCAATTAACAGTTTTAATTTTGTTTGGTTATTATGTAAAGTAATTCTTAAATGTAAGCGAACTTATAGCAAAAATTTCAAGAATTTTCAATAATTTGATCAGAATTTCTTAAATGAAGATAGCTGTGACACTTTCAAATAAAAAAGATTTAAGAGATGGCGATTTTGATGTTCGAAAAGTGTCAGGAACTTGAAGCAAAAACTTTTTCAATTACAGATTTCAGTCGAAATCAATGGAAATATAATTGATTATATATGAGTTCATAAAATTGTTATCTTTCAGACTAGTTTGCATTCAAAAATTTATTTCAATGTGGTGGGCTTTTAATATGCGATGAGCAAGATTTTATAATTTCATATGTGCAGCTGCTACCACAATGTTTCACTATAATTTACATTAAACACACCGATTTTACATAATATAGCAAAATAATCTGGGAGGAGGTGTATGAACAAGAAATTTTTTTTGTTGATTTATTTTTATTTTCGATGGAAATCACCAGATTTTCATTTTATGTATGATATTAGCGTATATTGTGCGCGAAGAGATTGAACAATAGTGCGAAAAGCGTGTAAACGTGTGGAGATTTGGCAATAGTTATTAGCAAAAAAATGGGCTTTTTTAGATTCCTCAATTCTATTCGAAGCCAATTTAACGCTTAAAATATCGCTTTTAACAAAAAAGTAACAGCAAACCAATAAACGTTTACACGCTATTTTGCCACTAGTTGTTGTGAACCGTAAAATTACGCGCAGCGTGAGGCGAAATGGGAGAGGGAGAAGTTCTCTCTCGCTCAATATTAGGAGATAAAATAACGCGGCTCGTAAACGTGCAAATACCGGCGATAATGCCGGAATCAATCAAACATTTCCGGATGACGGTGTGGAATATATGGTCCAATTTACTTCTCTCCCTCTTATAACTCAAAATGACGCTGAATTGTCGCCTCTTGTCACTCGCAAATGCTCTATGTCTTACATAAAGTATAACGTTTATAAATTTCTACAGCGTAATCTTTATATTTGCACATTAGTTTAGCCCATTACTCAGACGATATTGGTTCAAGAAATGAATTTTTTTTTCCTTCGTGCCAAAGACCGAGCTAAACAAATTTGGCCGTAGAATATCTACGTAGATGAAAAAGAAAAAATAAACGCATACATCTTTTTTCTTTTGAAACGTTTTTGTTACGCAATAGAAAAGAAGATCGATGAAGAAGTGAAGAGATATGCGAAGAAATAATGTATTACGAAGAAGGCGAAAGTGAAGAGAGTGAGAAAAGTTTTCTTCTTCTTCTTCTTCTTCTTCTTCTTCTTCTGCTACTGCTTCTTCAACTGCTCTATTTTTCCTCTTTTATTTCGCTCTCTCGCTCACTCTCTCTCTCAGTTCTTATTCTCTCTCTCTTACCGTCATTCGTTTATTGGCGTCGACTTCGATCATTCCTCGCAATAAATCTTGACATTCGGGTGGCACGAAATGTGGAATATGAAACACGCCGCGTTTCACTTTCTCGAGCAATTGTCTGAGGTTGTCGTCGTCAAAAGGTAAGGCACCCTGAAGAGAGATCGCAAAAAAAAAATGAATTTCATTTGCAAACAAATCATAATTAAGCAAAGAAAATCTATTCATCATTTCGTCTTACATTTAGACTATTCTACAAATTTTGCGAAAATATAGTTTTTAAGCATAAATCTCAAATTTAGATTTTTATATAAATAATATTAAAATAACATTGAAAAACATCAAAATTTCAATTTATGTAAAGATTTGGAAACATATTTACTCTGTTAAAAAAAAGAAGTTAAATGCAATGTAAAACAATGCGATTTACACCTTTTTCCAATGCAGTACAATAAAGCTTTACTTCAAAATTCTAGATGAAAGCAAAAGTATCCAATGAAATTCAGAAGTTAAAAAAACAAAAAAATCTCTGTATGAAATTTATTCAACGATCGCTTTCGTAAAGTGATATCGAAAGCAAGATTTGAGAATAAAACTTATTTGATTGTTAAATTTATTTTTAGAACTTTTGAAGCTATTGCAAAATTAATTGAACATGAATAAAAACAAAATGGTTACCTTCACAAGTTTTCACTGTTTGTTAAGAAAAAATGAATTTTAGCCTAAATGAGCAAG
>NCKU01001689.1:0-23685 GCA_003675995.1 Dinothrombium tinctorium
AAAAAAAAATGTGAAAGTATAACACTTTTGTGATTTACACCTATAAACGACTTATGAAAGAAATTAAAAACAATCTGGCATAATGATTTCGGTATATAACGATGTGTTAGAGTGTTCCATTTATTGATCGCGATTTGTTTCCCAAGCTTTTTTATTGCAGATTTTTTTTTCAGTAAACAACATTGGCAACACAAAGAAAAAACATTTCACATTTTGACTTCGCATTTTCTTGCTAAGTTTGTTACTATACCTTCAACAAAACATCCGTCAGGAAAAAAATAGAATAAGTGTTTCGTATGCGCCGAGCGAAGATCGCGTCGCATTCAGCTCAATGTTTGGCCGTGAATACTGCCAACGTTATGCTTTAGATTTTTCCATTAAGTGTTCGCACGTTCATTTACCATTATTTTTAATGTTATAGTTCCTGCTTTTCATTAGCGTTTAACTTTCTTGTTGTTTAATTGTATTATTCGCATGTTTATTTGTCGCCGAACCGCGATGCAATTTGTTCGCATACAAAGTCTATTTGACAATTAAGTCTAACGAATAATGAATGGGACGCTTCATTTAAATGACACACATGCACATCACGATATTGAATTGATCGGTTGGAGATGGGATATTGTCGGTGGATATCTGGTGGATGGTATTTGCTTGTTGATTGCAGCGAGTATCAAAATTGGCTACCATCATATACCTTATCTGAGCTCTTATGTTCCTGAATCCTGGTAAGATTCTTTATTTATATAAGCTTTTCTACTAAGAATTTGGTAAATCTACAAGTTTCAATCAAAATAAAGTTTGAACTGAATTTTTGAATGATGCGAGCTTTGTTGGTGAAACGATTGTAACATAAAATGTATTCAGATTCGCTTATCAAAGAGCTTTTTCAACTTTTGAAAAGACTATTTGAAATAATTGAAAAATCTCATTTACTTTAAAATTATGAATTTTATGAATGATTCATATGATTTATTCAAAATGTTGCCTTTCATTTAGAACTATCAGTTGCTTCGCAATTTTGAGCATTATACGTTTGTGTGAAAATTTAAAAAGATAAAAATTTGAAAAATAAATAAGGATTTAAAATGTATTCTTATCTGCATTTATGTAGAACTTGACTTCGTAATACTTTACTCATTTCAGACTTTATTATATAAAATCCTGTTCAAATGTGTGCGAAGATATCCTCGATTTACAAAGTTTCCCAAACGTTATTATGTTTAGATTGAATAAATTCACAAATAAAAAGTCAAACAAAACAAAATAAACACAAACGAGACGCTTTCTATCTCCCTAAACAGTCTGAAGTCACCATATTTCAGTTTGAATTTTCCCAAAGCGCATTTAAACTTTTGCATACGCAAACATGTAGCTTTAAATTTTTTTCCTTAAAATATTAATTCAAACTTTTTCATTTGAAAATAAATAAGAATAATAAAAGACTGGAATTAGATTCCACAACTCTTAAGAATAGTCTTGTTGGCAGTCATTCTCTTTAACATTTTTATTTGGTGCAGACCGAGGTTTGCTTTCCTGCAGATGTTTTTAATCTGTTTTTATCAGTCTAAATTTTCTGTGATAGTGATTCTCAAGTGCTTTACTTCGGTAACTCGTCAAATTTCAATATCATTTAATTCAAATGAGTTTGCATTAATTACAATGCAAAGTGGCATTACTTTGCAATATTATTTAATTTTAAGCTTTTATTTTTGAGGAACGGACATATGTAATTTGTTTTTTAGAACTAATTATGAAGTCCAAATCGGAGAGTTCTCTAAAAATCAAATCTAATGCTTTTGAGCTTTGAATTTCTATCAACGTTTATCTATCTTTGTTTCAAATGAAAAACGGATCGATATACAGCTTCGGAGAAGTTAATTAAATATCGTTTTAAGAGAATACACTTAAAAGTTTAGAAAACTAGAACGAACCAATTTGTTAGAAATTGTAGAGAACTTCGGAGCATTTAAGTAAAAGTAGTAGTACTTTTTCGCATGGTTTGTCTGGTAAATAATTTTCCATTGATTTCTTTGCACTTATAAAAAAATGTTTTGATTCATTCATAACTCTTTCCGAGAATTTCTGTTTTTATTATCTGCCCTTCATGATTGATTGTTGCAAACAAATGTCATCAAAAACTCAAGAGTGATGTGTAGGCTTTTTAATTCAAAAATTTAATCTAAGAGTTGTTTTTTACTACAGCGTTCTCATTATTCTCGGAATATTGGTTGGTGTCACCTTATAGTTTGTATAAATTGCTTTTTGGTAAATTTTAAAATGTTTCTCATGTAGTTTTACTAAAGCCGATCAAAGTCGCTATGTGCCTAAGTTTACATCGAACCTTTTCTTCTTCTGCCTGTTACCACCGTAAGCGTTTGTTTGTAGACATTATTCATAAAAAATTGCGTTTTTTTAGGATTATACTTGAGTCCGCTTACAGCCTTTACGATCGTAATTTCTTCTCGAATCTCGCTACAATATTGCTTCTTGCAGTTATTGTAATTATTGCCTTTAAATTCATAAAATGAAAATAAAATAAATCGTTTGCAAATATTCATTGCAGGGTACATTGATGAATGTGGCTCTGATCGGAGGAAGTTTATACGCCTGCAGTAGTCTGAATTTTTTTCATGAGAAAATTGCATTCGTCGAAATACTTATATTCGCCACACTCATTTCGGCCGTAGACCCTGTTGCGGTAATATTTTTTCATTTCTTTTTACGCTTAAAAGCGATAAAATGCATTGTAATACATTTCTGGCCAAAAAGTTAATTATCTTGTCCATATATTTAATATTGAAATCGACCAGTTTTGAATGGAGAAGATAAGTAACTTTTTGAATGTGCATTTGCATTAACCATTCATTATGTTTATCATTTATTTCGAATAAAAACTTATCTCATTGAATTTTTTTCTCTAGGTTTTAGCAATATTTCAAGAAGTAAACGTTAACAAAGCTCTTTATTTTCTTGTTTTCGGAGAATCATTGCTCAATGGTAACTTTTGAAGTGTTCTATTTAATATTAATTTGATTTATTTATATGATTAGACGCAGTCGTCATCACAGTGTATAATACAGTGTCAGTGTTCGCAGGTCCAAAAGATTTAACATTTGTGGACATCATTAAAGCGATCGCTAGTTTCGTTATCGTAAGTCTAGGTGGTCTTTCGGTAGGCGCGATCATGGGTGCTATTACGTCATTGCTAACAAAGTGCACACAAGGAGTTCGCGGTAAGCAGGCTTTGTGATGAAGAGAGAGCGAAAAGTGCAATAAACAACTTATAGCAAAAAAGCGACATACATTATGCATTGCAGTTTTTCATCATAAACATTGATATTAAACATTCATTCTTAAAAAATGTATTCGATCGATAGAAAGTTTTAATAATGCAAAATGAGAATACAACGGAGCTCTAAATTTTCTTTGCACCACTCTCAATTTTTCTCATCACACAAGCTCCAAACCATTTTTTTCCTAAAGCAAAATCGATATTCGATAATTTTTACTGAAGTGAATTGTTTTGTTTGAAACACTTATGGCAATCACTTTTTTTCTTAGTTGTCGAGCCTCTACTCGTGATCATATTGGCATACATTGCTTATGTTGCTGCTGAACTGTTCCACTTTTCCGGTATAATCAGCATAATTGGCTGCGGTTTAGTGCAAGCGGAATACGCGCGACACAATGTATCGCGGAAAACATTCACCACAGTATTCAATATAGTGAAAACGCTAAGCTCAATCGCTGACGTGATCATATTCATTTTCCTCGGCGTTGTACTCATTCGCGAAAATCACGTTTGGGACACGTTATTTGTGCTCTTCACTACCATATTTTGCGTCGTTTATCGATTTATAGGTAAGCAAAAAAATGTCAATAATTTAAATTGAAAAAGCTAATGCATAATATGAATGAAATGAAAAAATTTGCTCAAAAGTTTGAGTGCACAGATCAATTGAATTTGTTTCACACAGCGGTTTTCTTTCTGACCTTTTGCGCGAATTTCTACCGAAGACGAAAGGTTAACACAGCAGAGAAAGTAATTATGGCTTACGGTGGACTGCGAGGCGCGATCGCCTTTTCGCTATGCATCACATTGAATTCGACAATCACGCAAATTCACATGTTTACAACGACAACACTTTTCGTTATATTGTTTACTGTTTTTGTGATGGTAATTTTATTATTACCACTCAAAACACTGCTGCAAAACTTATGTCAATTTCTCTTGCAGGGCTCAACGACGAAAGTTATCGTTCGCTGTCTGAACGTGCAATCGCAAAACGGACAGAATAAGTTCTATGAACTTAATGAAAAATTAATGGACGATTCAATGTCTGGAATTGAATGCATTTTAGGCAGCAAAACCATTAGTTACTGGGTGGTAAGAAGTTTGCTCGAATCGTTATCTCTTAAGCAATTTATTGATTTTTTGTCATATTTTAAAATAGAATAAATTGAGGATTTACAACGACATTTACTTGAAAACGTTGCTGATTAAAGGTTACAAGTCATATGCAAAAGTTGTTAGAGACGCTTATGAAAAAGTAAAAACGATTTTTTTTATTTATCAGACAAAATTAATTTTTTTTTGAATAAGATTTTCAGAGATAAGTTACTGAGAAAATCAGATTCTAATGTGGATTTGCTGAACCAATTGTCGATGGAAAATAAATTTAGAAATGAGGAAATCTTACCAAAAATTTTGACCAGCAATAAAGTTTACCCGAATACGAATGAAAGTAAATTTATACAAATACTACAACCTGGACAATTATTAACTGCGCGTTCAACGAATCGATTCAAGCCCACAAATGCGACGAAGATAAAAAACGATCGAAATACACTCAACAATAATTCGGATCAATTGCCGAGTTCGATTCCAATCAAAAGCCGCTTTAATAATTAAATCGCACAAGTTGAATAATTGAAATTAAAATAATATTCTTAAAATAAAATAAAGCTTTACATGCAGAGTGAACACAAAGTTTCAACAAAGGCGGGCTTAAAAACGTCATTCAGCACATACCTTTGTCGAAATTTTCGGTTCGCTCTGTAAAATTAAACATTCATTTACCTTTACAAATACTAAAATGGCAAGTAGAAAAAGTTAGACCACTTAATTGAGTTGATTTCAAAATAACGATTAATCGATATTTTAAAAACATAAGAGATGATGATCCTAGTTTTTTACTTTATTCAAAATTTTTTGTTTGCGCTTCTCGATTCAAATGAAAATAAAATAGAAAGCAATTGATCAAATTTTGCTCAATCAATATGAAAATTGCTTATTCGACTTTTGACTTTATAATCGCAAACTTTACAAAGTCGAAAATTTTCTTTGATCTTTTAATGATTCGCTTTGTTTATTGAAAGATTGTAAGAAACTTTTAACGACATAAATGCTTTTCTCCTTTTTTCAGATTCGTACTTTTGAAGTCGAATGCTAGATTTAAGCTTAATTATCTTAAAATTAAAATGTAAGAAAAGATTTATGATTTTGTTATTAAATAATGACAATAAGCTAAACAATTGTATAAAAATTGAATTTAGAAAGATGAATATGTAAAGCTCATAAACATTGAAATTAATTATTTAAACAAAATTGTTTCATTGACGACGAATTCAATTACTTTTACAAACGTGGTAAATGTAATTCAAAACTATATTCATTGCAAGCAAAAAAGGTGTTAAAAGAGGATATTCAAATATATAAGAAAATTCATTAATTTCTAAGCATTGATCTCCTCTCAATCACAATGTTTGCTTCTTTAATTAGTTGTATTGTGTTTGCAAGTTTTTTCACTGTTTATTGTCTTACCACAGGTATGTTCTCACAACATAATCTTATTGTTAATGTCTCACTTTAAAACATGGAATATGCTATAAACCAGCGCTTGAATAAGCTGACAACATAATTTGAAAAAAACTATGTTTGTGAATGTAACTATGAATTTACATTTTTAGAAAAATTGTAAATTCATTTCGAATCAAAAATTGATTAAAGCTGCTTGCGAAGTTTTAGCTTTCGCAAACGCAAGTTACTGACAACATTCACAATAGAAAAAGTTTAGCAAAGAAGCAAAATGCGGAATTTTTTTACTTACAAAAGTTTTGAAACTTTTTTGTTCCAACAGTTCACTCGAATAAAGCTCACGCCGAGTTTGCTGAGCCATCAAGTTTGATCGCTCGAGTGGCGCAAACGGAAAAGTGGATAAATATGACGATGGCGAGACTCGATAATTTTGAAAGTATTGCCACGGACGTATACAATTGTAAGAATACGATTAGACAAGTCGATGAACTGCGAAAAGAAGTGGCGATCATAAAAAGCAGCGGCGATGGCTTACGCAGAGAATTTGTAAATGAAGGCAGAAATTTAATACGAAAATGGCAATCGCTTGAAAATAGAACACTTTTCACAGCATCGAAATTATACGTTTTCGAAAGTTATTTAAGATCGATGCGAAACACGATTCAAACTTTGAACGCAACGTTGATCGCGAGCGCTTTAAATACGTTCGACGAAATTCACACAATTGAAAAGAATTTAACTTCAAAGATCGATCTAATGGCAAAAATTAAAAACGATTTCAATAGAAAGTTTTTCATAATTGATTCGAAGCTGAAAATTTTGGAAAATAACACGCGAGCAATTGATGAAGACATTGGTGAGATAAAAGACACTCTACCAGAAATTGAAAGCAATCTGACGGTTAAAATTAAAAACGCTTTAACACACAGTGGTTTCAAAGTTGAAAACAAGTTGCACTCGATTAAAGATGAGTTCGCTTCTCTTAAGAATCGTGTGCAAATAATTCATAGCCAAAGTGGAATATGGAAAGAATTAGCAAACTCAAAAATTCAAGAACTTACGTCTAACATTGAATCCCAAATAGATGATCTTATCGGAATCAAGGCGACATTAATCAAGTCATTCGCGCAGAGATTTACCAACATAAGTGCAAGATTCAACTCGTTGAAGAGTAATTTCTCATTGATGTTGAAACAGTTTCTGCGCAATAATGAAACTCTTCTTGCTATTATAGCAGAAATGAAAGAAATGAAATTAAATATGAATGATTTAATTCGAAACACGAATGCAACGGCATCAGCTTGGAGTAATTTGTCGCTATCAGCTCTTGTTCAACGCAAACTAAATGAGAATCAAGATGGTGAGATCGAATACCTACGAATTTGGTTATTCACAGTTAGTCTCGTCATTATTTGCGCATTTATTTTCTTGGTTTGTCTCAACTGTTTACTTTACACACGTATTCGTCGTATTTACGATGATTACTTGGCATTATCGAAACTTACCACACTTAATCAAATTGAACGACTCTAAATGTCAAAACACGCGTAATATTAATTTTAAAAAAATTTTGTTCATTTTTTTAATCGCACACTTTTTTATATTTATGAAATAAAATATAAATTACACTTTGTTAAATTAGCGATAGAATGAATGTATTATATTAAATAACCAATGAATGTTAAAATCACATCTTTTTTTTAATAAATGCTGTCGATTTTGATCATTACCCGTACTATACATCGTTCAGCTTTTTTTGATTCATCATTGGATTTTTCTTTAATTCGTGCGTTTATCATTTTCATAGTTATCAATCGATATAATAAAAAAAATTGTTAAATTACGTCTAAATTACTTCATATGTATAATATGAAAAGGAACTTTTATAATTAAAGGTTTCGATGCAGGTTTTAAATATGTAAAGATCGGATTTTAATGTAAGAACAAATAAAAAAATATAGTTTTTGACGAATAAATGTGAGTCACTATGATTCTTTGTCTGCATCTGTTTTAACATGCTGCCAAAGACAAACAATTGCGTCTTCACCGCCGGTTACAAGTTTGTCTTTCACTGAAGTGATAGAACGCAATAAAGAATGATGCCCATTTTCAAGTACAGTGTGTACTTCGAAAGGTTCTTTGCTTTTATTATCGTCATAACGATAAACGGTGGATAAGCCATCGTTTGTCGCAACAGCAAAGTAAACTTCATTTCCTTCACACCACATATCGATTGCACTATCATACGTCCTACAATCCTTTAAATCAATAGATTGTATAATACTATGATCTCTATCAACAACAAGCGACGGTTTTACGCTATCCTCATCCCAAAATTGAATTGACTCATTTTGCATAATACAAGTAAACTTGTTTCCATCTAATAGCCACCTAATTTTAGCAATTGAATCTTCAGCATTCATTGTAAGTAACAATGCCTCTTCTTCTCCTTCTTGAGTAAGATCATAGAGATTGATTAAACAATCATCTGAACCTGAGAGAAGAAAATCTTTCTTTGACGGGTGAAATTCAACTGCAGTAATGTCGTCAGTATGAGATTCACTCCAAGTTTGCCAAGCATCATTATTTCGCATATCCCATAACATAAGATAAGCATTTTGATCGACGGCAACCTCACTACCTATAACACAAGTGAAATTAGATAAATGGAGAAAAAAGGTAGGTAGGTATTTCTTACCTGCAACAAGCAAATTCGAATCAGCACTATAGTCAAACGAAATGATGTTAAGATTTTCGTTAACAGTTTGCGCTTTAAACGAGATCGCAGCTTTATACATTTTGCTTTCTCTCAAATCCATCAAATCAATCGAATTGTTGGTAGGAACGAGTATTAAGTTTGAGTTAAATGATCCATTGAAAATAGAATCATTTTTTCCCAAATAGTAACGAGCGAAAGCATTGCAGCTATTGTTCAAATCCCATTTCGGTATTTTACGTATTGATGTTAATGTTTCAAAATCGCAAATGTTCAATGCGTTGTTTGATAGATGAACCAAGAATTGATCGTTTCGCGATCGATTCACATCTATATTTAATACGTAAACATTGTTGTTGAAGAGCGGAACAAACGAATGTTTGTTAGTTTTTAATCGCTTGCGTTCACTATCTTTGTCCACGTCTTCGTCTCCGACACCAAATGACTTCTTCGCTTTCAACGTGAAGCAACAATTCGAAAGTGCTTTGATCGATGCGTTCAACGAATGAGTGTTGTCCGCAGTGCTGTTCGACGAATTCAAAACCACGCTTTCTTCTTTTAACATTTCACTAAATGTGCGTTTCGCCGAAAACACCGAATTTGGGTTTTGAATTCGTTTGCTTTTCAAATATTTCGATTTTTATTTTCGCGTTTCGAATAAAGAGCGAAACACGCCGCCGCCGAATGCCGCTTACCTCCGCTCGCACTCGGCTTCGTTCATAAATCACGATCCTTTCGCTGATCGATTGTCGAGTCGTTCTCATCGCTCACTTTTGCTTTTCAAAACTTCGATCATTCATTCGATCATTAAATTCAAATTACATTCTTAAAAGGCATTCAAACAATCGTTTTCAACTTCGACTAGTTTATTGTTTGCAAAACAAAGTCACGAATGTACTACATTCGATTCACTCTTTGAATTTCAACATTTATAAACTACAAACTTTAGCAACCAGAATATCGCAAATTATTTGTTTTTGTTTATGTATAACTAGATGATAATCATATCGACAGAAAGGTTTACTTACGCATGTTTAACAGTACGATTTTTTAGTATAACTCTTGTGAAAGCAGTCCATTTGAAATGATGACAATATGAATATCGCTTCCGTTTGATATTGCTGCACTGTAAAACTGACAATCATACTTTTTAAGTTCTAATTTTTTAATTTTTAAACTAGATTTTAAGTTTGATTACTAGCAAAAACTTTAAAACTAGAAAAGATTAGAATAAACCAGCGACTAAGACGCTCCTGCCAAAGTTTAAACCACTGGTTGATAGCTGTTTGATGGTAGTTAAAGTACTTAAACAATAAGATAATTGTGAATTTAAAATTCTCTCAGTAACGACTGCTCATTAACAGAGTACTCGATTAATAACCCCTCTAGTTGTGGTTATTTATATAATTTGTTATCGGTGTAAATACGCGAATACACCAAACTATTAATAACGGTAGTCGAATTATGCGCGACATTTAGCTTATAGATTGCAGACACCTTTGTGAAAATCATTATACGAGGTTTAAAAATCATATTTTTAAAATAAATTTTTGCCCGGTCTTCTGACTCTTTCTTATCCAGCTTCAAATATTATTTTACTCAATTTCTATACAACTCTTTACAAAAGGATTTGAAATTTTCATTGAAATAATCAGCAAACTTCAATATCGCACATGATCTTTTTAATTTTTTAAAGCTAGTTTCAATTAATTTTCAGAAGAACAAATAAAATATCAAACATTACCCTCGACGATCAATTATAAGCAATAAAAGCTTCAAAAGCAGCACAGATAAATTACGACAGGACTAGTTTCCCGGATTATGATATCCTGGAAATGAAGTGTTCGTTTACTCATGGAACAAACTGACAGATCATAAAAAATTCTCCAGTTACAATCATTTTCTTCTCGTGTTTTCAGGAAAAAAGTTTACGGATTTGATGATTAGAACAAAAAACTTCGTGTATAAATGATTTTTACGACGTTTTTGATTTTGTTTCTTTCGAGCGCATATTTAGAAAATGTGAAAGGTTTTTGCGGCATACCGGGCACATCGCCGTATTTGGAAATCGATGAAAACAGTGAAGTGTCTGTTTCTGAAAACGACGAAGGCGCAACCGTTATTTACGCTTGCGAAGACCCGGATAATATACTTATTGGAAGTAAGATGCGGAAGTGTGTATCAGGTCATTGGACTCAACAGCTACCTAAATGCGGTTTGTTTTTTCTTGTAACATTTTATCCACTTAAATGTTGGAAATAACTTTTCCTATTACCTAAGCGACTACTAAATAAATAATTAAAAAAACTTTTAAATTTTTTTCAGCATCAAAACTCAACTTGAAAAATTTCAAATCGAAAATCGATGAGAACGAAATGGAAATAGAATTAGAAAATCCGACTAAAATTGCCGCCTTAAAATTTAGTAAAATTGCTAATGATACTTCAATAACAGCGATAAGTGGCGACTTTGTTTGCGAAAACGAAACAAATTTTTACTTTCATCCAATATGCGTGACAAAACACTCGATAACTTTACAAAATTTAACGATAACATTCAAAAATCGAGTTAACGAGGATATCGCCGTGAATTTTTACGATGTTGCTGACACAGAATGCACTTATCCTGACATACCAGCGTTTGCAACCATTCAAATTGATAAGTCCTGCTCTCATTACATGAATTGCACACGTTACACGTACGAATGTCAGCCTGGATTTGATCTTCGACCTAAAGCTGCGCCTGGCATAAGCTGCGATACTATCGGTGAACAAATTCCACTTTGTGTCCCCAAAGTTTTTTGCTTGAAGGTTGAGGAGAATCCAATATTCGAATATAAATATCGTTTGCAATGGAATGAAACGCATATAGCCTCTGGGGGGTTTGTTCAGTACAAGTGTCGAGAAGAAGATTACTCTTTGTACGGTGATGCTGTGCGCGAGTGTAAACGCAACGGAACTTGGTCAAAAAAGGAGCCTCTGTGTGAGCTTGACGCTAATAGGAATATGACCTCTCTTGCCAAGCCAAGTATGAGTCAAGAAATATTCAATTTGCCCGTTTTTATTCTGATCATTTCTCTCGTAATTATCACGATGATCGTTGTTTTCATTTTGATCGTCTTAATTCACAAACGAAATCAACGCATTACACAATTGGAGCGAATTGGTTCGCTTCGCTCGAGAAATTTGTACTATGAAATACCGATGCAAATGAATACGAGTTATAAAATAGGAACCACTGTTGATGATGAAATCGAAATTACAGGATCGCAATACGTTGTTAGCCGCGAAAGTCTTATGCGAATGTACGAGAGTGAAGTGGATGCGATTTATAATCGAAATCGTTTGAGTTTGCCGAATAATAACAATTACGAAAGAATTGATTTTGCAAACGGTACATTGCCTTCAGTTCTAATTACAAACGATTCGTCAATGCCACAAATTTCATTGTAAAAATTTAACAAACTTTTTGTGTATTATGCTGTATATCTAATGCATTGATATTTTCTTCTGCCTCAAAAAAGTATGTGATGATGAAGTGAAAACAACTTCTTTACGCAGAATTTTGTGTAAATTTAAAAAATTCAAAGTTTTTTTGTTAAAAATAATTTTTTAAGACGTATTTTTGTTTGACTTATAAATACAAATAATGCTTAATTTCAACCACTCTTGTTCAGCTCGTAATCATTCTGCTCTCAAAGAATGATTAGCGAACAAATTAGCCCGAAAATAATCGGAAGCGTAAGTTGTTTTAGAAGCGTTGCAACAAAATTCAATTTTTTTTTTCTATGAAAAATGCTCAATTTTAAGAGCAAAGATTTTACGATGAATTTATACACTTTGTTAAATAATTATTTTAAGAACTCGTCGTATCGTCTATCGAAAACCATACTTACATTCCGCTACTTTACTTACTCCGCATAAATATGTAATTTCATTATTACTTTGTGTATTTTCTCGCGTTTAAAACGCATTTTGTATTCGTGTTTTTGTTAATATCAGTGATAAAGAGTTTGTCTAGACGTAAAAAGCGGTTGCATTCTTCGAACCTTAATTCATGTGACAGATGTAATCAGTTTTTGTACTAACGTCAAATATGATATGATAAAAATTAAAATTATTGAACTATGCGCAAAAATGAATCAATTCATTTCACGCGTTGTCGGTTTTTTAGGGTTGACTGAAAAATGACGGTGATGATTAAAAAAAAGTTGCAAACAGAGGAAATATAAAAGGTAAAAATGTAGTTCGTCGAAAAAAGTGTGTTCAAATCTACAAAATGTTTCAGGTGAAATTTTTAGCTTGTTATGAGTTGTTATTTTTTCAATTTTTGCAAAATATTTGACAATAGCGAGTAAAGAGTAATCATTCACTCAGTCGTTTCATGTCTATTCAAAACAATTCACAAATAAACTCTGTTTTATCAAACTTTTGTTTTAATCTAATGTTGCTGCCGAGAAAATAGTCAAAATTTTTGTAACTGAAGGAGCATTTAAATAAAGTTGTTGCCCGACTCGTAGGGCATTTGTTGTGTTTAACCATAAACGATGCAAGCCGAAATACAAATGCTTTCATAGTAAATTTTTCATAGTATTTCAAGAAGATGCTTGCGTAAATTAGGTAAATTGTCTTTGATCATTGACATCAAAGAACTTTTGCAATACAACATCCATTTTTCTCATTATAATATTGATGAATGCCAAAAATCGAAGATAATATTTAAGCCAAAAAATTTTTGACTAAATTAAAAAGGACCACTTCAATCTTAAAATTTTAACGCACTAGAGCGTCATTTTCAAATTTTATCTCAAGTTTTTTTTTTCTTGATCATTCTTAACCATTGTGAAAAATCAAATGCCGAATTTTCCGAAAGAAAAAAAAACTTCAAGAAATTGTATTTCTCAAAATTAATTTTTAATTAATAATTTTCAATGCTTTGTTTCTTAGCAATGTTTCAAAAAAATTGAAACTATTTCAAACAATTTTTTTGTTTTGTTTTGTTTTGTTTTCGCTCAATTAAATTTTTTATACATGAGAAGCTGGAAGTTTTATGAAAACAAAAGAGAAAAGCGAAACGCTTGAGGAGCATTTTGAAAAACGTAACCATGGAAGAAAATAATGTTAACAAAAAAAATTTAACAATTTAAAATCTTTCATTAAATACATTGGTGTTAATTAAAAAGACAAAATCACTGTTTTTCTTTAGTGCACAGGTTTACATTTTGATTTTTTTTAAAGTGGTTTATGAAAGGATAAATTTTTAAATTTAGTCCTTTTACTTTTGGTTTGAGTGAATTCAAAAAAATCTAATGGTCACAATCGGTTGATAAGTTTCGTTTCACTTGTATTACGAGCGGGCGAGTTCGTGAAGCGATGTTTTTTTTAATTCATTTCATTCATTTTCTTCTCGGATGCATCGAGAACGAGAGAAAAAAATTTTAGCTGCTGCTGCTGCTGCTGATGCTGATGCTCGATGCATTCGAGCTCAAATATTTATTGTTCTAACTACTAAACGAGTTTCATTTTTTTTTTCTTTCTCGTAATGATTCGCTAATTTCAATTTACTTAATGATAATGGCTGTAGAGATGAGATTATGCTTTGCTGAAAATCAAAATGCTTCTTTGCTGCTTTCCTCTTTCCTAGTGAATTTCCTTTTTTTTTTGTTTTAACTCGTCTCTTCTCGAGCTCGTTTACTTATATTAATAAGTTAAATAGTATTTCATTGAAAATAAATCGCTCAATTTAAATCGATAGAAATATTCTAAAATTAAATAATGTTAATTAATAAAAGTACTTTTTTTTTGTTTTCTTGGCATTTCGAATAACGAAAATTATTATTAGTCGTCGTTTTCTTCTCAGTGATGCAAAATTTTCAACGCTTTTCCAATGCATTCTTTCGTGTGTTTTTTTACTTCGTTTTTGCGAACAAAAAATTTTTTTTTACATTAAATCTTCCGAACGAAAAGAATTACATACAACAGTTAATCTTAAATTCATCGACTCTTTCTGGAGTCTTCTTTGCCCCATTGAAAGTTTTAAGCGCTGTTTTCATTTTGTTTTGAAGCTTGCGTTGACACAATGCGAAACATGGATGAATGTTTTTTTCTTACGACGAACAACACGTTTTGAAATTCACTTATTTTCATAAAAGATGTACTAATAGTGAAATTGAAATTCGCAATGAAGCTTAAGACAGTTTTTTTTCGCTCAAAAAAACCAAACTGATCATCACTTGTTTTTAAAATTCACATTCATTCGATTAAAAAATCAACGCCACTCAATGCTCGTCGGAATTCGCTGTCAGACGTTCTCGGTAACCAATTTATGCTCTAAACTAAGTCGACGTCCGTTTGCCATTTTCCTCGTTGAGTTTTCTTGACGATTATTTGATATAGTCAATAATTTTGCTTCACGCTCGT
Organism: Dinothrombium tinctorium; assembly: GCA_003675995.1. NCBI lineage: Eukaryota > Metazoa > Arthropoda > Arachnida > Trombidiformes > Trombidiidae > Dinothrombium > Dinothrombium tinctorium. The sequence continues at coordinate 14,957 of NCKU01001689.1, forward strand.
AAAGATCTTCGCTTGCATCTTGATCCGATTTGCATCTTGACATTGCACCTTTCATCGACAAGCTCGTAGTTGAGTTGAGCGACGGTGCGGCCAGACTCACTGTGTCCTCTGCTTGTACGTGTATACGAGTCGGCGTCGGTGATAGTGTCTCAGAACCGCACGATCCGCAAGAACTATCACTTAGGTCTCTAGTTGGACGTCTACTCATTCTAGGCGAAAGTTGATTTGTATTCCTTCTACCCAATATTTGCACTTGAATATGATCACATATACGTTTAAAGCGTCGTAGCGGACCTGGAAGACGAATGAATAAAAATTCATTGCGGTATAAAAAGTGAATTCAAAATTTAAATTTATTACCTGACATTAATGTAAATGTTATACAATAAATTTTCGGTTTCTCGCTGTTTTGATCTGTGCTTCCATTCGTCGTTGGATTACTATTTTCATTATGGTTATGAGCCACACCTGGTGTGGCAATGGTTATGTCCACATGAAAGCGTACATTTCGCTGAAACATAGATGTACCTCCTGGCCGCTTGTAATCAACTCGAAATGATGTTGGAGATAATACGGAATGACTTAAGTCTGATATCTGTGTCAGAAACAGATTGATTGCTTAAACACGTGTTTAATAATTGAGCTAATGTCTTGGGTGGAATGAGAAGGCGAAGTGTGAAACTTCAAGTCTGATATCGCCTTCTTGCGTAAAGAAAAACTTTTTTGCTTACAGAGAGAAATGCGTGAATTAAATCGGCTTTCACTGCACTTAAAGGCTTATCCTTAACGAGTATTACATGAGTTTCCTCGCGCTCGGTTCCCATTAAACTCCCGAACCACGAGCGTTTCGTCAATTCGGGAGATGATTCAGGCGTAAATCCGATCTCGTCGTAGGGCGAGGGAACTGTGCGACAAAAAAAGAAAAAGCGATAACAAAACTCGTGTGAGATTTTCGAGCGACATTTCCTACTTTGCATTTTTCTTCTATGAAAACGTGGACTACCCAAAAAACTATTCTTTAATGTGTTTAAACGCGATTTCCAATAAGGTTGTGTGCCTAGACTAGGGGATCCTGGTGGCGTGCTTAGAGGACTGCTTTCGCCTGAAGATGGAGTATTCCTTGGGGTTGGCTTCGGTGAATGCATCGGTGACATAGTTGGTGTTGGTCCACCAGATATTAAAGTTGTTCCGCTTCCGCTTCCGCGACGATTCCTCCGCGTGTGATTCGGCGTACAATTGATGTAAACTTTTGATGCTGATGAAGAAGAACTAATTCTAGTATATGGAACAACGAAAATGATCAGTGAATTATGATGAAGCGAATTGTAAACGGAGCTGAAGCGTGAAAATGAACTTACCCGAATGGATATCGGCGAGGCGTTATCGGCGAACCATCGCTTAACATATCAAAAGAATATTTAGGACCCGATCTGCCATTCACTTGACAAGAGTCCACTCGTTTTCTCGGTGGATCCGCTGTCACGAGAAGAAGTAAATAATGTAGAGTGAAGAAGATTAAAGATAAGAAGAAGACAAATATAAGCAACGATTCAAAGCATTGTGCTTTGATCAATAGAAATTGGACATCGAGTTAATTAACAGAATGCTATGCAGTGAATAATTACCGGATTCGGATCTATTCCGTATAATGACCTCCGTTTCATCTTCAAAGGCTGGTCTCCGTCTTTTTCGATCCAAGAGTAGAAAATATATCACTTTTTCCATGTTGTGACTGCCGAGAAATGAAAAGCGAAGTGAATGGTTTGTTTTTTTTCTCTCTCTCTCGCCTCGTTTGATATTAATACGTTTTGTGCGAAAATAACAAATGTTTTCGAAAGGTTATTATTGCTTTTATGTCATACAATATTCTATTAGATAAAAATTGCCAACTAACTTTGAGCTTAACAATTCGCGTAAAAGCTTTTCCTTGTCTTTGAAGCAACCCAACGAAGTCATATTCGTCAATACGTCAGGGTCGAGATCGTCCACCGATGGAATGATGTGTGTCTGTGTGAAAAATATTTCAAGTTTTCTTGTGGAAATTAATTTTTTCGACATGCCCAATGATGCAAATCGCGGCAAAGTAAAAAAATGGATATTGCAGAGATGAAAAAAATGTTTTTAAGTGCAATAAACTCTACGAGTGTATCACAGCAGAATTGCGCATTCTTTTCGTGGAATACAGAAATTGATGAAAATGCATACGTGAAAAGATGGTAACTAGCATAGAGTGTGCTTTGTTTAGAGATGAAAGAACACTTTCATCTTTTTCGCGTTGTTCGCTGACAATATTCTGTTGGACCGCTGAATATTTAATTGTCTTCATTTCTCTCTGCTTTTTCGCTTTGAGGCAAAAATTTGCTTTTCAAATTAAAATTTTATTTTTATTTTTACGCGCGTTTGAGAGCGAATTGTAAAGTAATTTCGATTCCATTATACTCTTTCTAATCGATTGTTATGATAGTGTGTAAATTAAAAAGAAAAGCAAGCAGCGAATATTAAATGCATAATATAAAGCAAAGCAAAAATTTTAAGCGAAAAAGATCGACGACCATTGCGAATCGATCGATCGATACATTGTTGTATAAATTCAATATTATATACCATACAAAGCATTTCATTCGCGAAATTCATCGTCAATTCACAATGCAACGGTGCAGTAATAAAAGTAATAGACGGTAAAGAATAAAAAGAAACGAAAGAAAAACGCCGATAGCCGTCGTGCGTACGTGTAGAACATATACATTACCTGAACGACTTCTTTCATTGGCAGTTCTAATTCAAGTTCGGCTTTACTTCCCCTGCGAGCGTGTGGATTAAAGAAAGAGAGAAGAAGAAGAAGAAAAAACAAATTTTTTAAAAGACTTTCACCAAATTTGCCTTCGTTTCTTTTTTTCATGCTCATGCTTTGCTCAATTTTCACGCTAACATATGTTTCATTTTTATTTTGCCTATTTTTTCGCTTCTTCTAAATTGCTCGTCGATCGATACTCTTGCATTTTCGGCGTTCTGATTTTAGCATTTTCATTTAATACGTTCTTTCAAAAATAACGGCAAACGCTATTTTCGCCATTCTTTTCTCACTCGTCTCTCGTTAAATATTAAAACATTCTCGAGTTTATTTTTTTTAGCCTAAGATGAGAAAGGTTCGAAAACTTCAAGAATTTGAAAATTTAAAATATTCAAATAAGTTTTTAAAATTTTTTATGAATTTTTCATTTTTCGAGAATACTAATTTTTATTTTCAATATGAATTTTTCAAGATGCTTCTCTGAAAACCGAGAGCAAAGCAGTTTCTTTAAACTAATTTTGATAAAAGAATTTAAAAGAAGAAAATTCTGGTTTATACTACGCAAAAATGAAATTTTTAATTTCAATTAATCGCTCTAACACGTACTCAAATTTCAGCCAGCGATTATTGCGTATTTTATTTCAATAGAACACAAATATCTGAAACCCATGACGCTCTATATACAACTTTATTCATTTTAATTTGCTATCTCTGCTATTCAAAATTTTGTTTTTATGTATTTTCGCTGATAAGATAGCAAATTAAATTTGAATGGAGGAGTAGTTCTCTAGCTTTTATGTGCAAAAATTATGTAAGTGAAAACAGTCATGTACAGGCGTGTAACGTAGTAAAGTGTACGTTCTACTTTTACTTTCGAAAGCATACTTCACTGCGTTGCAAAAAAAGTTATAATTGATATCAAGTTTGAATGTTTACATTAAAGAAAATTATGACGTTTTTGCAATGCAGTGAAGTATGTTTTCAATGGTAAATGTGCTTTTTCTGAACACGGTACTAAACTCTATCACTAAAAAAGGAAAGGATTTTGATATTTTTTAAAAATTATTTTAATTAAGATTTTTCAAGATTGAATAAGAATCAAACATACCCTGTAACCCACGGATGTCTGACCACTTCTTGCAGCTAGAAAAAAAAAACGAAGATAATAAGCGTTAAAAGCTGTTCATTTATTAAAGCGACTTAAGTTTCTACAGATAGTTTATGACAAGCTTAGTCTCGCTATTTGTCTAAATTTTAAATATTTTATTTTTACTTTCATTTGACGCAAAATTTATAAACCATAAAATTCGTAGATGAAAATTGGACACTTTTGAGCAATATAACGAATCGCAACTATAAATAAATAAAAAATGTAAAAATAAAATTCAGTTTCTCAATAATTTCTCGTTACCTAAAGCATTTTAAGTCATTCAATTCATTTCGTTCTCTATTATCTTTCTACATTTTTTTAAGCTGACTCAATCAGCTCAAAAAATTGTATGAAAGTAATAAATCATAAAATTTTTAAATACAATTATTATTTGCAAGATAAAATTAACTTCAATTTTTTATTTTCAAAAACCCATAGAAGAGTTTGTCTTGCAAAATAAAATTTTTGAAATGAATTCAAATTGAGTGAAAAAAAAATGTTTAACAGTACTTAAGCAATTAACGAAATAATTTGTTAAAAAGAATTTTCTGATGAAGAAGATAAAAATTTTTTATTTTAACGCTTTAATTAGTCAGAAATTTCAAAGTTAAGAAAAAATGCGAAGAAAAAAACGAAAAATTATTTATAATTGCAAATGCTAGAGATATCGATTTTTATTGCTAGACAATAATGTCTCTGGTGTGTTTTCCACCAGAGTTGATACACTTCTTTCGAAAAGATTATTCATTTTTTAAGAAAATAATCCTACAAAGTCAAATCTGCTATTCTATAATTGATTCACAAAATGAAACTATCGATTTTCACAAAAGCAATTTAAGTTTTTTTTTTAATTGAATTTGATTTTTGAATGCATTTTTAAAATTTTAAATATAATTAATCTTCAATGAATATAGTCAAATGTGCAAAATTACTTTTAGTTTCTAAGCTACTTAAGCTTTTTGAATCAAATATCTCAAATAAAACTGAATGAGAGAGAGAGATAATTTTTTTTTAAAGTACACAAAAAAGATTTAAACTAAACTGATATTGCTTTAAACAATCATAGAAAAGTTCTAGAGACGAAAGACAACTTTCACAATGTTTTGCATCATTATTTCGACCATTTCAACGAGAAAGCAACTAAATTATTCTTATCGACATTTTTTTTTTTAGAAATTACAACGCAGGATAAGCAAGTAAATATTGAATTTTCTTCCTAAAAGCTTTAGAATTTAAATAAGTTCTACCGACTTTTTTCGAACTAGTGAAAATTGTAATAAATGAAAAAAAAATTATTACAAATTTGTCAAATTTCGTTTCGAATATAAAAAACACGAGAAAATTTCGTGTGTGTAAATAAAGCAACGCCCTGAGAAGAAAATTAAGCTTAGCGTAAAGAAAAATGAACGTAGAATATGTGACAAAAAAAAGCTAAATTGATAATATATGCGATACATAAAGAAACGATGTCATTACATAAAAGTTTATCTCGATCGAAATCTCGCGCTTCGAAAAGACGAAGCAGATAAAGTAATGAAAATGGTCAGAGAGGAAAATGGTGTCAAGTTTTTGTGAAGAATAAATATTGGTCGAGAGAAAAGAAAACGTTTTGCCTCTCACAATTTTAGTTTAAGTGTTATGTATAAAATGTGTCGACAACGACAACAACGAAAAAAAGAAGAGAAAAAAAACGAATAAATCGATAAGTTCGCATCTCGAATAAGGAAGGATACACCGCGTTGTATGTATAAAACGTAAAATAGAGCGTCGTTAAAACAAAGCGTTTAAAAGTCATTCGCCTCAATAGGAAAGTGCAACAAATTACATTGAGCTCTTTTGTTGAAAATAGGTTTTTAATTAGGATGTGAGTTTGAAGATAGTGAAAATGACAGATGCGCGTTCTGTCTTATAAACGTTAAACGTATAAAACTTTGGAATTCTTCGCTCCGGTTCATTGTTCTTTGAATCGATGGTTGAAGAGAGTGAAAGCGTGCAAAAGAAAAAAAAAAGTTTTTCGCTTTAATCAAAGTGCGTGAAAAGAAACTTAATAATAAAGTTGTCTATGTGCCTCAAGAGATCCGCGTTTAATTGCGAAATGCGAAAGAATATATCTACGCATTTAAAGCACTATTTTCACGCGTTAGCGTTTTTATCGAACATTTTACGTAATTTGGACTCCAAATTAAGTTTACGTTTATCTCGCTTTATGTAGCACGTTGCTATTGATTTTGTTCTCGGTCCTTTAGCTTTCTCGGAAATTAAGGAAGGCGAATTATCGAAAGTGAAATGCGATTTTTGTGCAAATGATTTATTCTTGCATAAAACGATTTTCACTTTGATAACACAATTACTTAATTCACGGTCAGAATACAATTTTACTTTTTGGCTTTCGAAAACTTTTCTGTCAAAATAAACTTTTGTGATTTAATATTTTTGAATATTTTAAATTTTAAATTTTCTATCTCCAATTGTAGATAAGTTTTTCGCATGAAAATAGTAAAGATTCTAAATGAAAAATTAGTTTGGCTTATGAATCAAACTACAAGTAGATCTGTCGAAGTTGCTACTTGAAAAGTCATTATAAATTGAATAACAATGTTAGAGAATCGCCTCAGTGATATATTTWTACGCATATTAGTTTGGTGTTGCTGAGCAATTAACAGTTTTAATTTTGTTTGGTTATTATGTAAAGTAATTCTTAAATGAACGCGAACTTATAGCAAAAATTTCAAGAATTTTCAATAATTTGATCAGAATTACTTAAATGAAGATAGCTGTGACACTTTCAAATAAAAAAGATTTAAGAGATGGCGATTTTGATGTTCGAAAAGTGTCAGGAACTTGAAGCAAAAACTTTTTCAATTACAGATTTCAGTCGAAATCAATGGAAATATAATTGATTATATATGAGTTCATAAAATTGTTATCTTTCAGACTAGTTTGCATTCAAAAATTTATTTCAATGTGGTGGGCTTTTAATATGCGATGAGCAAGATTTTATAATTTCATATGTGCAGCTGCTACCACAATGTTTCACTATAATTTACATTAAACACACCGATTTTACATAATATAGCAAAATAATCTGGGAGGAGGTGTATGAACAAGAAATTTTTTTTGTTGATTTATTTTTATTTTCGATGGAAATCACCAGATTTTCATTTTATGTATGATATTAGCGTATATTGTGCGCGAAGAGATTGAACAATAGTGCGAAAAGCGTGTAAACGTGTGGAGATTTGGCAATAGTTATTAGCAAAAAAATGGGCTTTTTTAGATTCCTCAATTCTATTCGAAGCCAATTTAACGCTTAAAATATCGCTTTTAACAAAAAAGTAACAGCAAACCAATAAACGTTTACACGCTATTTTGCCACTAGTTGTTGTGAACCGTAAAATTACGCGCAGCGTGAGGCGAAATGGGAGAGGGAGAAGTTCTCTCTCGCTCAATATTAGGAGATAAAATAACGCGGCTCGTAAACGTGCAAATACCGGCGATAATGCCGGAATCAATCAAACATTTCCGGATGACGGTGTGGAATATATGGTCCAATTTACTTCTCTCCCTCTTATAACTCAAAATGACGCTGAATTGTCGCCTCTTGTCACTCGCAAATGCTCTATGTCTTACATAAAGTATAACGTTTATAAATTTCTACAGCGTAATCTTTATATTTGCACATTAGTTTAGCCCATTACTCAGACGATATTGGTTCAAGAAATGAATTTTTTTTTCCTTCGTGCCAAAGACCGAGCTAAACAAATTTGGCCGTAGAATATCTACGTAGATGAAAAAGAAAAAATAAACGCATACATCTTTTTTCTTTTGAAACGTTTTTGTTACGCAATAGAAAAGAAGATCGATGAAGAAGTGAAGAGATATGCGAAGAAATAATGTATTACGAAGAAGGCGAAAGTGAAGAGAGTGAGAAAAGTTTTCTTCTTCTTCTTCTTCTTCTTCTTCTTCTTCTGCTACTGCTTCTTCAACTGCTCTATTTTTCCTCTTTTATTTCGCTCTCTCGCTCACTCTCTCTCTCAGTTCTTATTCTCTCTCTCTTACCGTCATTCGTTTATTGGCGTCGACTTCGATCATTCCTCGCAATAAATCTTGACATTCGGGTGGCACGAAATGTGGAATATGAAACACGCCGCGTTTCACTTTCTCGAGCAATTGTCTGAGGTTGTCGTCGTCAAAAGGTAAGGCACCCTGAAGAGAGATCGCAAAAAAAAAATGAATTTCATTTGCAAACAAATCATAATTAAGCAAAGAAAATCTATTCATCATTTCGTCTTACATTTAGACTATTCTACAAATTTTGCGAAAATATAGTTTTTAAGCATAAATCTCAAATTTAGATTTTTATATAAATAATATTAAAATAACATTGAAAAACATCAAAATTTCAATTTATGTAAAGATTTGGAAACATATTTACTCTGTTAAAAAAAAGAAGTTAAATGCAATGTAAAACAATGCGATTTACACCTTTTTCCAATGCAGTACAATAAAGCTTTACTTCAAAATTCTAGATGAAAGCAAAAGTATCCAATGAAATTCAGAAGTTAAAAAAACAAAAAAATCTCTGTATGAAATTTATTCAACGATCGCTTTCGTAAAGTGATATCGAAAGCAAGATTTGAGAATAAAACTTATTTGATTGTTAAATTTATTTTTAGAACTTTTGAAGCTATTGCAAAATTAATTGAACATGAATAAAAACAAAATGGTTACCTTCACAAGTTTTCACTGTTTGTTAAGAAAAAATGAATTTTAGCCTAAATGAGCAAG
>NCKU01001690.1:0-23673 GCA_003675995.1 Dinothrombium tinctorium
TTACAAATGCTAAAAATAAAATTCAAATAAAAATGCCAACTTTCAGGTTTATTTCAATGAAAAATATGAGAGAAAAAGACATGCTCCAAGAATACGGTCATCTTGTATGTTTGATGCTTCTGGGTTGATGATAATGTCATGATGGCACCATTTATACCGAGACGTGAAATGCAAGATGACAGAAACACATATGAAATTGAAGACAACAACAAGAGTAGACGTAATAATGATTGAATGCTTCCAATATTGGAGATGAAGTTATTAGTCTGATGAAATAGCAAGGAGCGAGCAAACAACAGACAAGCTGGCAATTAATGTGCAAAAGTTAATAATTATGAGGCAGAGCTTTGCAGATTGCGCAAGAGACTATTCGAGAATTTATTTGCTATCACATGAGTTAACGAGCAAATTAATTCTTAAACAAGTTTATGAAAAAATAATGATTAAAAGCACAAATTAAAACAAATTGTTAGTCTGCGTATTTCAAATAATGCAACTAGATTTAAAATCATCTCATTTTATTTGCGACGTGATCTTTTAAATGCTATTTACATTTATAAAACTTATCAAATGAGGAAGTTTACCTCAAAAGTCATTGAGAAACTCAATAAGAAAACGTTGCGATTAAAGTGCCAAAAGTGAAAATCTTAAAAAACAAAAGATATCCAAGCGAGAATCAATGTCCAGCCTCCGATCGGTGTAAATCTAATTATTTGCTCGTTTCCTGTCAATGCGTGAATATAACAAGTACCACAGAATATAATCATGCCGGACGCTAAAAGAGAGCCGACAATATGCGGACGACGTGCCAAAGGTACGGCCAGCATTGCCAACGAATGAAACATCTGATATTTGTTTGCAACATCGAACACCTTTTTCCGCTGTGCGGGAAAATCGGGCGGCAGACCTAACATTGTAAATTGTTTTAAGCCATTCACAAAGTGTTTAGACAAACCGTGTTCGCCGTAAGCGCCCATTGCAACACCTAATGCGCCGAAAACGCCAGCGGCCGCTACCCAATACGCTTCACGTCCAAGCAGTGATCTCAATCCTTTGTGAGCGCATTTTTGCAAAAGCGGAGTTTTGACCGTTGTTGTTTCGACCACCTTTTCTTTAGGCGTAAACGAGTAAAAGCGGCGAATGATTGCCGCTCCGTTGTCGGTGACATTTTTATAAACTAAAGTAACGTAATCCATATCTACTTATTCGCACTTTTCTTGTTTCACTCTTCAATTGAAAGGACAATTCGAGCGAAGTTCGCTTTTCGCAAACTGTCGATTCGTGTTTTGGTTGCCAACCTTTCGCAATAAACATGTGATCGCTTTCGCAACATGGAGACCATTAACTGATTGCAAACTGAACGACGCTTTTGAAAAGCGTTTCGCATTTTAAAATTTCTTCCAATTCAAACGCGTTTAAATTCGAAAGCGAATAAAGCAAAATAAAGTTCATTTTATTCACTTTAAGTGCGTGGTACAAATGAATGACATTTTGAAAAATTTACAACTTTCAAAAATATACATCGAGAATAGTTGTGTCGATATGATTAGCAGAAAGATAAGTTTTCAACTTTGCCAACAATTGCTTTGTTTTCAGCTTCGATTTTCAAATTTTGAAGGCGCTTCTTTCCGTTTACATGCGAAATAGCGGCACCGTTTTGAGCCGAAGATGCTTTGATGGACGACGTGGACAAATGTAATGCATTCGAGTAATTTTTGCTTTTGAGATTTTCGTTTTCAGCGCAAATACATGGCAATGAATTATGATACTTTGACAAATGCCTTTTGGCGAGAATATTCAATCGAAGACCATTGATGTTTCGCGATGGAGCTTCGTTGAAACTGTTGTGCTCTGCTTTCAACAAAGCTGCGGTTACCGACGGAGCGTCTGAAGTATCGTCTGAATTTTCTGAGCTCGTCGCTCCGTTAGAATAAATCGAATCGGTGACTAGATAAGTTTCGCTGTTCGATTTGTCTCGCTGCGAATCTCGCTGCCCACCATTATTTGAGTCTGGTTCGTTTAACGTTGTTCGTTGCGAGGCTGAAAATATTTGCGAATAAGTCGGCGGTGGTGAACAGTTTCGTAAATGATGCTTGCGGCGAATTTGTGAGGAGTCGATCGAATCGTCGCAATTGTTGTTCCCATTTTCTTGTCTTTCAGGAATTTGTTTCGCGAACAACGGTATTTCATAGCCATCGTTATCGGTCGTTGTATTCTCTTTACTCGCCAATAATTTCAAATATTTCGCTGACGGCGATCTATTGGTATTCGATGAATCTGGATAGGTGCATTCGTTTGCATACTTTGCTGCGCTTGTCGATGGCTGTGCCGCCGGTTTTTTACTTGAATTATCTGTTCAAATTTCAATAACAAATAATTTTGGTTTTTTTTTATCTGTGCAATGTTCGTGTGAGCACATTCTTTAGACATGATGGAAATTAATTTTGTTTTGTTTGAGACTTGATCAAATTTTAAAAGCAAATAAAATGCGATCTAAGAGTTTAATATAAATCTGATGAACAACAACAATTTAAAAAAATTAAAAAGCGAAATAGAAAGACAAATAAGCAGCGTTATTTAAATTAACTTATACCTAATGATGAATTAAGAGATTCATCCTCCTTATAACCAGGATTATCGAATCCGCCTAATGTCAAACACAAAAATGAAGCGATTTATGCTTTGGCAAACGAGGGAGAATTAGAAGCGGTGAAATTTTTTGAGTTTAAATTGCATGCATTCCGTGCACTAAATCTAGTGTTAAGAGCAAGCAAATAAAATTAACGAAAATGGTTTACTCACTTTGCAGTGCGTAACTCTGATTATTTATTGATGTTATTACAACGTTCAAATGAGCTAAATTCGATCTGATTTGTTCTAAACGCTTTAAACAAGAGCCAAACGTGGGTCGATTTTCTGGTTGATGATGCCAACATTGCTTTAAAAGTTTTACTCTAAATATAGTTTCACTATTAAAACGAATTCATCTTTATCGCTTTTTACTCACAGTTGATTTGGGCAATTCTTCGGTATCTCTAACCGACCGCCACTTTTTACGAAATTAAGCACTTCCACATTATCGCGAGCCGGATAAGGACGTTGTCCCAACGTGAGCACTTCCCAGAGGAGTACTCCGAATGACCAAATATCCGATTGAGTAGTGAAAATACCGTCTACTATCGATTCGGGGGCCATCCAGCGAACGGGTAACAATCCCTCTCCATCTTTGCGATAGTAATCATGTTTGTAAATGTCACGCGCTAGTCCGAAGTCGCCGATTTTAACAACGCGTTGACATCGCAAGTAACTTGATACGAGACAATTGCGAGTAGCTAAATCGCGATGAACATAATGCATTTCCTCCAGATATTTGCAGCCTTTGGCTACGTCTATGCTGATATTGAGCAGGTCATTCATCGTTAATGAACTGTTTTTTCCGACATCCGGTCGATTTTTTCTTAAGTATGAAAGCAAATCACCGCCTTCCATTAACTCAAAAATTAAGATTGGACTATTATCCAAGCAAATTGCGAGCAATTGTAAAATGTGACGATGTTTAAAGTTTTTCATCAATTTTGCTTCCTTAAGGAAATCATTCTTTTGCGATTCACTTGCTCCATTTCGCAGCGTCTGATATTGTAAATTTTGTCAAATATTAATTGGGAACGCACATAAAAATAGAATATGAACACAATACCTTGATTGCCACTTTGATTGAATTTTCATCGTTAAAATTATAAATGATGCCTTCATAAACATCGGCGAAAGCTCCAGATCCCAAAAATTTGTTCAGTTTTATCTGACTTGCAGCCAACTGCGGTATCGAACTAAGCTCTTCGTCCATATAAGCGTCGCTAGGGATAAAATTAAAAATTTTAATATTGAAAATCACTATTTTATGAATTTTTACCCAGAAAAATAATGAGCATTGTTTTCGTGATGATGTGAAGGAAGCTCAGGCAATTGAACGAGATCAGCGTCACGCAATACTTTCTTTTCGTCACCTTCGTGTTTAACTATAATTTAATAGTAAATAAATTTAACAAAAATTCGTACCTTTTTGGAAAAGGCAGCACACAAATAATAAGATCAAAATGCACACCAATATGATACCAGAATATAAAATCAAAGATTTTATATTATAATGCGCTTTCATTATTACAGTTTCATTCGTCATTCTTATATCAATTGTGATCGGAGTTGAAATTGGTTCAGTTGGTGACCAATCGACGATGGTGCTCGCGCTGGAAGCCCAATATGTCATACTTTTAATATACACTCTTAAACGAGAAATCGGCTCTGATTCTTGAGCTACTTCGTAGCGAAAATGGGTGTTTTTTGTAATTTCTGTAATCTTTGCATCAAATTCTTTCGTCACACTTATTTCATAAAAAATCTCTCCATAATTTACGTTTTCAATTGGATCCCACTTAAAAGTAACATTATATCGATTACCATTAATTCTAATGCTACTTGCATTAACGGGATTAGGCACAACAACGATATCAAATCCTAAGTCCATTTCATCCAAATATGGTACAAAACGAGCCGACTCGTCTACGATCTCAATCGTTTCAACATCTCTTAATCCGGTTGGTCGAAGAAACGCAACGTTTCTTGCTTTCAAATCAGTTACTAAAACACTTTTGTGATAATGAAGAAAAAATCTTTGATCAAAATACCACAATGATCCGTGAACATGCTCTAAAGAATTGTCACTGCTCGATATTAGAAAATGATTTGGTGCATCTAAACTTTGTCCGGTGAGTAAATCGAGTTTGTAAAGCATAAAATCATTGCTCTCTCTCACAATCCAATATACTTCTTTATGATCGTGGTTCAGCGTAAGTCCAATGATTTGTTTACCAGAAAATGGTTCGACCTTAAAAAGTTCTCGATGATCTTGTCCATTTAATAGAGAGCACTCGACAAAATAGTCTGTTATCCAAAAGAGTTTAGCTTCTAGCGAATCGATAGCTATATCTTTCGCTAACGTTGCGAAACGAATTATTTCAATTTGACTTCCGTCGAGATTCGATCTTGAAATCTGTGAACATAATAAATCAAATACGCTTATTCAACATAAATGATACAAACAACTCGATTCGATGGATTTGACCAGTACAGTTTCGGCGCTAACCAATCGATTGCAATGCTTTTCACAGCTGACACGTTTAATAATTTATCAATTGTTTTATTTCCTAAATTCAAGTTAAAAATGCTGCTGTCGTTTACATTCAAAAATATTAAATCGTTGTAAAAGGCGATATCTTCCGAAAACAGAAATTCAATTTAGATTTTAAATTGAACATTTTCGTAAAAGTACTGACCTTTCATCGACGAATAATTGAATTTCTTTGCATCGAAAAGCAATTCGATTTCATCGCCGATCATATTTGAGCGGAAAAGTCCACGTTTAGTAGTCCAAAGTATGTATGGAGACGGAACATTGTTATTATTTTTATTTAAAGTTGTACCAATAAACGCAGCTGACCAAGGACCTTTACCAGCAGCACTTGAGGCTCTAACACTAATCTTGTAAGTTGTATTAGTTTTTAATTGTTCTAGAACACAGCTTGTTTGATTTATATTTTCTATTTCTGTTACATTGTAACTTGAAAGTTCTTCGATTGCGATATCATATGTCCACCGCTGCCACGCGCCTTGTGCCATTCCACCTAACAGAGCTGGTTTTTTCCAAGACACTTTTGCGATGGTTTCACTAAAAATCGCTTCCAACTTTTCTACTGTATTATGCGGCAGTGGATAGGGCTGCATTCGACTGTGTAATATACGCACATCACCATAATAATCGTCTCCTAAAGTGTGCGAATTGTGATAAAATATATTCGATTCATTGTGGTATTCTTCTTTATAAACTTCATGACCAACCGTCCAATAGAATGTTTCGTTAAAGTAAACTACGCTATTAACAAAATTAAATTGCGGCGTGACCACTTTGTTTTTACGAATGTCGATAGAATCTATGCCGCTAAGCGTTAATGATATGATCGTGTTTTCTTCTGATAACCGATTGGTGGGAAAGTAAAGACGAAAATTTGAATAATCGATGGTGAAAACTGTGATAAATTGTTGATCTTTGTAAATGCATTCGGCTTCCCGATAACGGACGGGTGATGTTTGAAAGCGGCTTATGTCGATTCTATAAATACCGCTTTCAAAAAAATCCGAATAAGACCAATACAAATATCCATTGTACGGGTCAACATGCATATCATACACTTTCTCTTTGAAGCCGGTGACAACAATATGTTTCGATCGACCATTCAAATTGCAGCGACAAATGTTGCTTCCTTCGAGTAAATAAAGCATGTCGTTTAACCAGTCCACAGATAATTTCGATATTGAGTTTGTTTTTGATTTTAAAATTGTCTGCGTTTTAATATTCTCATTGTCCTCAAAGGAAACGCGTCTAACGCAAGCATTCGTATCCGAAACAAACAGCAAATTCTTAGCCACATGAACTGCGATGCTTATTATGCTATCATTTGAAGAATAATCACTCAATCGAAATAGTTTGTCGGCTACAGACATAAAGTCTATGGGCACGAGCGAAACACTTTTATCAGACGCAATCACCGCGTATGCTTTTTCGAAATTTTCACTATCACTTGTCGAATTCAATGTGGCTACGCTTTCGTTCGCACTCGGCCCTTCGCCCTCCGTGTTCACGCATGAAACAGAAACGGTGTACAATGTGCCTTCTTTCAAGTCACTAAAGATGTGATGCATTCTTGACGATTGATTAATTTGATCGGTGCTGTTGTTTGAAGTTGTGTTAAAAAATTGCGACAAACTTATTTCTTTCACTGTTTTCGCGTGTGTTGTGTTGCTTCCTTCGAAAAGATATAACATGTAAGCGATTAAAGGGCCATTGGGGTAGGGCGGCGGTTCCCACGAAACTGAGATATGAGTTGGGCCCGTGGCGACAAGACTCGTAATGACAGGCGGTGTCGATGGTTCGCCATACGCCGCCGTGACTATTTCAAGGCTCGGCAGCGAAAAGACGGGCGGAAATTGTGGATGTATTATCCACGCGACTCGAAAACGATATTTCGTGTAGGGATGCAAATCTTTCACGTGCGCGCGGCTGAAGGAGAAAGTTCTCTCCGGACGGTAGTAAAGCCAATCGCTGTTCAGCGAAACATTTTGCAATTGAACTAAATATGAGATATTCGATGCTTCGCTGTGCTTTTCCCATTTTAAAATGAGCGATACATTCGTGAGAGAACCAGCTACCAATTCCGGTGCTGCCGGGCTTCCGATACGTTTACGCCATTCGTTCACGTAAACGTTTAGCGCTTGATTACAGCCAAATTTACAGTAACGAACCTGCAATTTTTCAATTTTCGCTTTCATTTACAAATCGTTTCGCTCTACGATTAATTAGAAACGAGAGAAGCGAACAGATTTACCTCAGCGATCAAACCATTTGTTTTGCCGCAAGCGTCTTGACATGATTTGTTTAACGCATATCGGTGCAGTGAGCATCCATTTTGACACTATAAAATTTTTGTCGAAAGAGAAGTTTTCAAAAATTACATTCTATTCGTTTGCAAATGGCTAAATGTGAACCAAGCGCGTGGCACGCTGAACCACCCGAAAAGTCAATTTAAATTGTGTGCATGAAAATTTTTGCAAAAAAAAAACTTTTTTACAGAGCACAAAGAAAATTTTAGCAACTAAAACGCTATGCGATTTCTTATTTACTTTTTCTTTTGTTCGCACACATTTAGCTTTTTTCACACTTTTTTGCGTAAAAAAATACATTACGTGTTAAATGTTGGTGTTAAATTTCGCATATCGTGAACAAATTGTATTTTTACAATGTAAAACAAGCAAATCATATGACCAAATGCGATGATCGAAATGAATATCGTGCAGCACGTGTTGCGCTCTTTGTCGAGATTTGTCCGCTTTCGATGAGTGATGCTGATTTATTATGTTCGCTGGTAAACAAGCGCGCCACTTCCTTTTGACATTGCGAGCGCTGTGCGCGAAACAAACCATCGATAAATAATCGGAGGCGAGAAAACGCTTTCGACATATCGACACATTCTAAACGCGTAGCGACTGATTGTTTCTAACGAAAAGCAAATTTCACGCTCTTACACTTTGTGCTTAATAACAATCAAGCGGAGACAAAGCGTGTGGTCATTGATTACGATCACATGTTTTTTTCCTTGGACAAATCGGACAAAATCAATATTTGTTTCGCTTTTCATTGAAAATTTTCCGCATCTTCTCTGATTACAATCAGAGGTTACACTATCATTTCACAGCGATATTTGTTTTCCTATTTTCAGAGAAAAAAAAGTTTTCGCGCTGCTCATTTTAAGTGTGTCACTTAGAAATGCGACAAGTTCTAAACAATAGCCTTCAATTTTATTCTATGCGCAAAATTGAACGCTTCACATTTATACATTCAGAAAAAAAGAACAGCGTAAACACACTGACCGCAGCGTTTCTTATTTCCTGTCCTCTTTTCGTTGTTCGGTTTTAAAACAAGGGCAGAGCAGAAGCAAAAAGAAAGATCATTTCAATGCATTGTGCGCTTAAACATCGAACAAACGAACATTGTTTGCAATTGAAGTAATAACCGAAAATACGTATGATATCAGCGTGGAAGATTACACAAAAAGTTTGTCCATTATTTAGCTTGAAATAGAGCAAATGCTGCCCATTTGCATCTGCTGCGCGCGAAACTCAATTTCACACCTGAGGTAGCGAGATTAATTTTTGTTTGAACTCGCATTCAAAATTGTTGGCTTCGCTTGTTTAATGCGATTTTTTTTCCTAACTGCGGAGTTAAAAAAGCATCAGTCAAATGTGATCACTCATAAAGCAAATGCTGAATGAAGAGAAATTTTTCGGCGCAAAATAGCCGAGCGCACTCGGGCCCGACATTTCCGCTTGCATCTTTTCATCTCCCACAAAATAATGGCTCCGTTAGAGCTTTCAAGATGCATCCATTTTTTAAAAAACTTGTAGAATAACGGAAACTGCAAATCTGTTATTTTGCCAAAAATCATGCACATCGCGATCGCTTTGCACCATGTGCACTAAAAATTTTTCATTGTTTTCCGATTGCGTGTTTTTTTAAACAAAAAATGTCGACTACCCGTCATTAAGCCATAGGTGAGGGTTTTGTGGACACAAAGAACAAGGTGGGGTCAATCATTGAAAAGTTCAACGATTTTGTTTTGCTAACACACACACACCTTTTTGAGCGCTGCTTTGTTCTGCAATAATACGCATTATAGACATAGTTTATGAAAATGTTTTTTGTTTGACAGAGAGCAAAACTTAGAACCTTTCTTTAGTACACCATAAACATTTTGAACTTTAAAGTAACTTGTTAATTGCGAACGAAACACTTGAAAATGTTTTTAAAACACAATAAAAAAACTTTTCGCTCTTAAATTACAAGTAACGAAGAAGAAGAAAACGCCTTTTGAAGTGTGTTGAATTTTTACGCGGCACAGAAGAAACGAAATAAAGTGTGGCGCTTTCTTTTTGTCTGTGCTCTTCTCAATTTGCCGATAAAGAAAATTATTTCGTTGTCAAATTAAAACATATTGTCGCTATGAAAAATGAAGACCACGAAACTCGTTCGTAATTACCACTTCCTCATTAAATTGAAGCGCCCGAATTTTTAAGCATACAGCGCACAGTGCATTGAAATTAAGTCGTTTTCATTGTGAAACACGATAAAAAGACATCTCTGCGCTAGAATTCTCTATTTTCAGATGAAGGCGAGTTTTTTTTCAGAAAAAAAAGTTTGAAAACTTTTTAAAAATTGTTTACAAAATTTTGAGTCTTTTGGCATAAAAAAATATGTCAAAATTCATTGGAAATTATTAATGTATTGCGAATTTTTTAAGAGACGAAACAATTGTTTTCATTGTGTGTTTCGAAGAAATATTTTTTGTTGCAAAAAAACGGCGTCATTTTGAGTGATGAAGACGCTTTTCAAAATGTGTGACACCCTGTAAAGTGTTATGCGCCAAAATTACAGCGAAACATTTTGAAAGCATAATTTCTCAACAATTTACGTCTTTTTCTATTGGTATTTAGTCTCTGTGCGTTTGCTTATATTTCTCGCATTTTACGGTCACAAAATATAATTTAACAAATCGCGAAAAGAATTTCGAAAAATTGTTTCAAGTTTAACGACCATTTTCAGTGAATAGCAGTGAGCAATTTGAAAAAATCGACAAAAACCCGAAAAAAGAACGCGAAAATTCATGAAAGAGATTTTTGCATCGCTTTGCTGAACACATGAATTCGTTCGAGCGTTGTATTCGACAAAAAGCGCACTATTATTAAACTACCACTATTCACTTCTTTGAGAATACATTGCGAGGAAGATTTATCATTCGCTTTATTACGATCGCAACTGTTGCTTTGCGTTTAAAATGATTTTTTTTCTATTGTTAGCGATTGAGTAAAAATTTACAATTTAAATTAAACTTGTGAATTTTTACCTGTGCCAGCTTGCAGGTGATGTTGCCATCGATTTCAAAATCATCGTCGCTGAAAGACTGAAAGAAAAAAATTTGTTTAAATTTTTTTAAATTTTAGGTATATGAAAGTACGCAAACTAAAAAGAATGTGAACACTTTGATATAATGGCTTTCTTTATATAGAAAGCTTTGAAAATAAAGAAAGCAAAACAAGTGATTGACATTTGGAGCAAAGATACAATCGATTCTCTTAAAACTAAACATGTTTTGATCGCTTCAATCAATTTGAGCTACATTTTCAGCTAATGCGACTCTAGGATTTCAGCAGACTTAACCGGATTAAATGACTATCAATTTTTTGCTCGAAAATTATCAACAGGCTTAACTGATGCGTAGAAACAAGTAAATTCCACTGTTTTCAGCAGAATATTAGATGACATTCAGTGATTGAGAGCTGTGTGATTAGTTTTCGACCTCAGAAGCCATTTGAGTCGAGCGAATAGTTCACATTTGCAAGCAATTGAGCTTATTTTGACTAAGAAACAAATTACTGTAACTTTATTTGCTTTTTCTTACTTTTTCAAGAAAAGAAAAAAAAATCAGCGAATCTTAACAGCTACGCGCTTGTAATTTGCTAGAAAATTTTCGCTTTTCGGCTCTGTCAAAAGAAAAAACGTGTGTGAAAACAGCTTTGCACGCGGAAAAAAGTAATCCCACGTATCATTTCACTTCATCATCTCATAAGCGCAGAAATGTTACTGTGAATAGAATCAATTACAGTAACACACTGCCGCTGCTGCAGCAAAATATCATTTGGTTTTCAGCTTGAGATTGAATTTCGTTTACGAACAGCCTGATTTCGTTTCACATATATTACTTTGATTTTTAATGATCATGCGGTTTAGAACTTGTGAGATTTTAGTATTTTTTATGTTGATACAAAGTATTTAATAAAATGTAATTAAAGATTTGAATTCTAACTAACATTTCGCTCAAAATATTCGTTTCAATATCAAAAATCGAGTTAATTTGTTGTGTGAAATAGAAAATCAATGCTAACGTTAGGAATAAATCAATGAAAATTCTAGTTTCGTTGAAATCGAGTATTTAAATCATTTGAATTTGCTTTCTATTGCTTCGTGAACAGTGTAAATAAAGTTTAGATTCGAAATTAGTGAATGACGCAAATGTTGGGAATCGAGAAATTTTCGCAAAGGTTTCACTATCAAACTGAGAATCAAATTGAATTTCTCGAGTAATCGAATACATTTGTAGTGTTTCGAAGCGATTGAAAAGCTGAACAAAAAAAGGACTGAGAAACGACTGAATTAGTTTTTACATTGATAATACATTTGTTACTACAATGTGAAAGTATTCAAAACAAAATAAGTTTGTCCGCAAACGTTTTATAGCGTGAAGAAAAACCAAATGATTTAAGGAAATGCAATCAAACTTTATTTCATATTTTGACTGCTCAAATTCGGAGCAGAAAAAATTTATTTGAAATTGTGACAAACATCCTTATTAATAGTGAGAGGAGAGAGAGAGAGAGAGAGACAGAGACAGATACTCAATAAGCGTGAGATTTAGGTCTCTAATCACAATTACAATGAAATAGCGTTTGTAATCAGTAAATATCAAAATTCTATTTGCCGTTATATTTTATTTTTCTATTCGCATACACAATATTCACTGAACAGGTTCGCTTTCTAGGCTTTTCTTCTTCCTAACGAACACAGTTTTATGAATGAGAACAAAGACGGTAAACACCTGGCGTAGTAGTAGAGAAACGTAACTACAAAAACTAGAATGAGAATGGTGTGTACGTCTTAGCGCAGGAACAGATGCTAAACTTAAGAAGTGTGTCCATTTGTGACCACCGCTCTTCTGATGGCGGTGAACGAGAAGCGAAAAGTGATTATCTTATTTACGCTTGAACGGTTAGTGAAAACTTTCTTTCTTTCTTTGAACCATTATAGCGCTTATCTTTCTTTTCTCACTAAATCATCACCAAAAGCCATATGAAAAGTACGGTTAACACACTGTTCTTACTTTCACGCACTTTTTTAAGAACATACACCGAATTTTAAAACGCGACTTTTAGATTCTGAAAAAAGAAAAATTTTCGGAACTTCTCGCAAATGACCACAGTTTTTTCACTCCCTTCGCTTCTTTATTTATTGCCCGTAAAATAACCGCTCTTTCCTTTCGAGTTGCAGTGAAATTCAAGCGAAACGCGGGGAAAAATTAAGTGACACAGCAGCGTAGCTCAAAGCGATGTACCGTCTAATTATGTGCGGAAAATAATTTTGTAAGTTGTGCGCACGAAAAAGGAAATTCGGCCCTTCTTCACGCTCTCCTCTTATTCCTCTCTCTCTCTCTCTCTCTCTTTCTCTCTTTTTTACTATTATTATGAAATTGATTTTAATCCGGCGAACAGCGACAATGCTACTACACATCAAGTATAGCATACATCCGTCGGTCGACTGCTCGTCTTTTAAGTCAAACGGATATTTGTGAAAATTGAATGAGAAGCGAAAAACGACGCGAGCAATTTATGGAAGTAATAGTGATGTTAAAAAAATACTCACAAGCTAGAAAACGGAAATTTTTCTCGTGTTCACTCATCGATCAAGATTATCGAATGTGTTAATGCTAGATCGTAAAAATATTTGAGCTTATTTGATTGCAATCGAAAACAAAGTAAATCTTTCATTTCGCGCATTTTTTTAAACCCTCAAAAGCACTTGAAATCCTTTTCTTCTTCGTTGCTTTTCTCAAAGAAAGAAATCGAATTCACTTCAAGTATCGTATTACGGTATTAAATTGCTCACTTTCGAAGAAATTGTTTAAAAATGCAAATAGTTAAAAAAAATTCATTTTCTGGTATTCGGTCTTTATTACCAACAAAAAAGCCTGGCGACATTCGAAACAAAATCGCCACTCTTTTGATTGAAAACGAGACTTCGAAAAACTCTAGACATTAATTGCGAAATCGTAAACATTTCTTCACTTCTCTCGAACAGGACCCGTCTTTTCGGGTGAACAGTGCATCTGTGTGTATGGTGTTTGTATGCGTGTGTGTGTTTTTTTTAATGCTTAATCGATAGCCAACTAAATCATTCCCATTCACCGAACCGTTAAACCATTTTCTGCGGTTCTGTTTTGCTTGCGCTCTTCGCTTGCAAGGCAGAGCGCTTTCGTTTAAGAAAATTTGGACAGCAGACACAAACTTTGCACACAAACTTTGTTCGCGACTAATTGAAATCGAGCTGACAAAGTGCTTTTTTAACTTCTCGCTAATTACTGTCCATCAGATATATAGCAAAACACGGCTTCGTCTGTTTTGTGTTTAGTCTTTCGTAATTGAAAACGTTCGCAAAAATCAATTTTCGAAGCAACGAATTTTAAATCAAGATTTTCGATTCGCTGTTCGCTGTGTACTTTCTTTAAAATGCTTACTTTTAAAAAACTCCTTGCGATAGAAAGAAAAAAAGCGAATATGGCAACACTTTGAGTTATGAACTTATTTATGCATTTATCATAACTTTTTTAATGCGATTTGTGAAAAGCGAAGACCACTAAAAAGCGATAATCTTTTTTTGAATATATTTATGTAAATTCTGAGTTAAGAAAAGCAAATTGATTGAAAAAAAATCAAATTTAAATGCTAATTTCGAAGGCTGAGAAAATGAATAACGTGGAAACGAGATGAGATCGATTCGATTCTATTTAAAAGATGTTTGCATATTTTGCTTGATAAACAAGAGAAAACGAACGAAAGCACTTACCAATTGCGATTGGCATTCTTTTTTACATTGCTCGATGATTTCAAGCGAATAATTACTGTGAACGGTGGTGAAAACGAGGCGAATTAAAGCCACGACGGACAAGATGAAGAATGTTTTCGCGAGACGAGCTGCACAAAATACGCATTTCATCGAGCTGAATGTGATTATGCGGATTGTTCGATGTGAAAAGTTTGTTTAAGAAAATCAAAATGAGCAAAACAGTTGAAAGAAAGCGCGCACAAAATAGATTAAAACTTTTTTCGATCTTGAACCGTTGTTTTCTAACTCATCATCGAATGCTGGTCAACGATTGAAGTTTTAAAGCGTGAAGCGATGATGGAAAAGCGACCAAAAAGTTGGGAACTTGTTTGTGTGCATAGGACCGCAATCTGTTAGTCCGACGTATGCTCCGAGTACGTATTCATCTGATGCTGGTGACGTTTGCCAAACACTTTTTTCATTGGATGCAAATACAGACGCGTTTTTAAAATACTCAAGTTCTTACTTTCACTTTTTGCGCTTTAAGTCAAGCTCGCAGAAAACACTTTTCGTGTACAGCGCTCATTGTTTTATCGAACACTTTTAATATCCAACAGTTTTGAAGCACTTTTTCAAAATATAATTGGATATTAGTGTGTTTGTTTCAAATGCTTGATTCAAATTACAAACATTTTTTAATTCGCTCACTGTACGCCACGAGAAGAGATGAGAATGTTATTTGTTTTCGAAACGAAGCATTTTCTAAATTTCTGCATTCATTTCATTATTTGCATCTCGAAAACAGTTAATTGTGAAATCGGTTTGCAAACATTTTGAATTCGAAGCGCTAATTTCTATACAAAAAGCTTGTGTTAGCTCTAAAAATCGTTATTTTTGCACAGTAAATATTGGACAAAAGAAGAATGATAATTATACGAATTACAACGATAAAATACGATTAATTTCGAAACGAATGTCAATAAAATGTCAAAATAAAATTATATACTAAAGCATTGAATTTCACGCACTTTTGAATTTTCGCACAGCGAAAAAAACTTACGCGCATAGAATCGGTCACTTATTCATCACAAATGGCCAGGTGTAAAAGATTGCAGTCGATTTCATCCATCAGAAGTGGAAGTTTGCACAATGCGAAAGCCAACTGTAATCATAAGGCTTTGGACGAAAATAAAAAGCTATAATTTCTAGAAAAAAAAATTGAAGCGAATGTCAGTGAAGAAATAAAAACTAATTTTGAAGACATGTAGACTCCGAGTCGGTGAAGCGTTGCAAACGATGTGTTGCATTCGCTTTTACTTGTTATAATGTGTTGCATTAATTTGCTTCGATTTTAATTGAATTTAGTCGCGAAAAATATGTTTAAGAACTTAATGACGTTTTGTAGCAACAAAGTAATCAATCAAAATTACCATTGATATAAATTGAATGCGACAGATGAGCTAAATTCTCAACACGCATTTGAAGAAACATCATTTCGATTGTAAATTTTTGTTTTTTATTATGGAGAGAACATAAAAATACTCGCCATCATCAACTGAATAATTTGGCTTATCTTCGTTTACTCTTACTGACCAGAAAAAATTATCAAGAATCTATTTTTATTGCACTATAGAATGATATTAAAGCCTATTATCAGTTTACTTCTTTCCTTTGATAATGACGCAACCTTGCTACTCCAGTTATTTTCGATTAAGCTTAAACTAATGCAACTAATGCGATCAAAAGAACATCAAATGGAGTACAAGAACTTTTCATTATATCAATCCATATTAATAGAAAGGGGTAATTTCTCAACAAACATCATCATCATCATCAGAATTTAGATCGTGTATAAAAACTGGCTCAATTTTTGCCAGCATCGTAACAATGAACATGAACTAAATTTTAAAACGCTACTAATTTAAATTATAAATAGGAATAGTAAATTTGTTTCAATTTACTTTAATTTCTAATAAAAATGGGACAATTAAGGGTACAGAAAGAAATTTATAATTTAAAATTAGTGCAACAAAAGACGATACAGTCGAAGTTTTTGCCAAACAGGCGACCTTTCCTTTAGAAAAACAGTTAAACTAACCAGTTGTTTCGAGAGAAATTAAAAAATGCAAACTAGATATATCAAAGTATTTAAGCGATACAAAACTGCTCTGTCTTTGTCTTATTCCGAATAAGTACGAAATTTGAAAATTTTTAAGTAAAAGGAAAAAAGCTTTGAAACGTGTTAATAAACATTTTAAAACACGTAATCAATGAAAATACCGAAGTTTTACTTAAATTCTATAATTACAAAAAATACTCAAAACAACAATCATTAAGCATAACCCCACTCTCTATTACTTATACCTTGATTACCGTGACTAGATCTTGTCTCAGTTTTAACAAATTTATTTTTACTGTTGCCATTTATAGCGACTGCAGCATTATGCACCTTGTCTACAAATTCTGGAACACCTGAGCAAGCCATCCAATTATACGCAGGCGAAGGAAACGCAGACTTCGGATCATCGAAATAAGTCAATGTGTAATCAAAACCATTTTCATCAAAAGAGCGATGAGGTTTGATGACCATTTGCGATTCATATTGCTCGACTCGAACATAACCATTACTCTGTATACATGATGGATGCGAAACGGCACGAGAGATCAATATCATTACATTATTCTTCTTATCAATTACCGCTCTTCGGACAAAACAATATTCACGACTGTACATAGGAAACTGCAAGAAAAAAGAAAAAACTTGATAAAATTAATCGAATCTAAAAGGAAAATTACCGGATAATGCATAACCCAATGAACAATTTCATTGCCAGAATCCATGTAATCATCAAATTGCGGTGTTTCTTTCTTTTCCTTGTCGATAACATCCAACTTAATTACTAACTTGTCCCATTGCTTTCGATATTCGGTATCATATTGAGCAATGAAGAAAACTCGTGCGGGAATATCGAAAAAAGAACCGAAAACTAAATGCGAAAGAAAAAAATTATTTATGCTTTGACATGTTTACTGAAAAGATAAGAAAACTTAACGAATAAAATATCGAGAAATGAGAATATATAATATTGCATCAAACGATACCTTTGTACTGATAAAGACCACTTGTTGTCGTTGGTTTTCTCCACACTTGAAAATTGCTTCTAATTATAATCAATTCCCAACCATCGTCTTTCAATAAATTTTCACGGCATTTAAAACGCTTGCATTCATTTAACGAGTTGGTTGACTTGTTAAATTGATTCGAATGAATGTCAAGCTTTTGATCAGAGTCCGAAAACACATTCCGAAAATCGTCGATCGCTTTGTTGATTTCTTCGCTCGAAATGCCGCTCGCTTCCCATGAAAAGAACGCGGCGTTTGCGAGCAAAAAACGATATGATTTGGATGCGACTGATTGAGATCGCAGCAAATGTAGGATTCGTGTTCGCATTCGATGCCAAAAACGCGAAAGCATTGTGTTCACAGTTCGTTCGCCATACAAACGAGTGTAAAGAGTGTAGATTTGCGAAGCGCGTCGAATTCGTTGAATCGCGTGGAAATTGCATTGAATCGAAAGCACACGGATCAAACTGTCCGAAATCATGGTTCTCTCGGCTTTTCACGCTTTTACCTCGTTTCGCTTTTTGAAAGTATGCTTTTCGGCTCAAAACAGCGTTCGCTTTGCCTGTCTGCAGAAGCGACGGTTGAAAATCGTGTTCGATTGGGACCGTTTTCTACATACGTCCAATACCGATTTGCTTACTCCACGACTGTAAACTCCAAGTTTTAAGCAAATCATTTTCGGCAATTCAATTATTGGCACTGCCCGTCACAAACGAGTCACCTGCATTTTCGGCTGACTATATCGCACATGACAATCGCATTTGGTTTCGGCTGAGCAAAAAAAATGAATGTGACCACTCCTCGCTGAAAAAAATTTGACCACTTGCTTGACATCACACAGATACAAAAACAGAAAAGTTTGATAAAATTAATTGACAAAGGACGCTTTTAAATTTAATACATAATTATATTATTTCTTATTTAAAATATCTTTGATCGATACAGCCGCTAAAAATCACGATACATTTCTAATTGTGAAAAATTTATGTGCAACATTTGCTTAAAATCGGTCATTATCAGGTTAAAAGTGTCCCTCGTGAGCTAAAATGAAATTTTATCAAAAACAAAAATTTTAGGCGAGTAATGGTCGAATACTACTCACAAGTTTTCGTTTGCTTTACATTTAAAAACAAAGTGAAATTACAGGTCAAATGAAAATATTCTGCTTATGAAATTCAGGTTTTATCAATTTAAAATGTGTAAAAAATTGTATATAAAATTTCATTAACAGATTTGAGCAATTATTGCTTTAGCTTAATCAGAGGAATAAATAAAGTTAGTAAAACTCAATTTATTTTATTATTAAAAAGGTAATGTTATCATTAACATACAGTCAATTCTCTCTATTTTGACACCGACCAGACCAAAAAATTATGTCGAAATACAGAGGTTGTGGATTTTAGGAAGTAATGAGTATTGAAAAAAATTTTCGGTCTAAAATTTTGATCGGATTTTGGAGGATATAGGATAAGTGAAGTGTTATCGTATTACAGGAGTTTGGCGGTATAAACGGAATAAACGTGCAGATATTTGAAGTGACTATCAAGTTAATTATCCAAAGGCTTGAGAAGAGAACAGGAACCAATTAATAAGAACTTAGAAAAGAAGAGTTTAATCTAACAACGATGACTGAAATGAAGAAGGACGGCGTATTTGTTGATCGGTAGATTATTATTAAGCTTGGATGTAAACATAAATGCTTTTTAAGGAAATGATATAAGACATTCTAAAGATAAATTTATTTTTTCTAAACACAAACATAAAAGTGAAAATTGCGAAATTAAGCCGCTTACGAAAGCTACGGCGTCGTATATTAGCTTTGAAGATTTAATAAATGGTTTCACAGGATATACGTAAAATTACTTACTTTTTATTGGCTTTTACTCCAGCTTTAAATCTATCTTTTCTAGAAAAATGACATTTTTCTGAAAAAAAATTGATTAGGTTGATTAAATTTAATTGAATAATTGAAACCTAATCTAAAACCGGAGCCAGGAATATTAAAATTTTTAAATCATGTTTTTGCATTCTACTTTATTTTTTCATAAATTCATTTTTAACGTTCGAAAATAGTTGAAAAAAGAATTTGAAAACCTAAAAAAGTTTTTGGAGAGATTTAACATCATAAGAAAACAAAATCATTGCTAAAATTGCATTTGATATTAAATTGCCATCTTAATGCTAATTTTTTCAATATTCTTGCTTGAAATTGAATGCATAGAGAATTTAAAACCCATTTTCATGTTAAAGAATTGTTTTTATGCTATTTTTGAATGTTTAAAGAGAATTATATGTAAATGACTTGTAAATATACATTTATAAAGTAGAAAATTTCAAAATTAAATGACAAATTATATATTTGAAAATAAAAAGTCAAAAAAACTTAATTTTGTCTTCAAGAATACAAATAATCATTTTGAAAGTGTGTGAATAGGCACATTAATAATATGATAAAATAATAATAATAATAATAATAATTCGCTGATATTTCAAAAACTTTTAGCACCACTCATGTCAATAGTGCAACATTTGAGGTAATTAACCAAAAAATTTGTAAACACTTCTCGATTCTTATTTGTTTTGGCGCGATTAAAAACACACAAGTGCACAATAGAATCGATTAAAGCTTAATTTCTCTAGTCAAGCTTAATTCGAAAACTTCTAAACCATTGACCTCAATTATTTCGCCCTGTAGTATCCAGTCTATACATTGAGAAAAAGAAGCAAAGTGAAAGCGATCTTTGTTTACTTTTGTGACGATGAAAGTGAAAAAGAGGAAATGAGAAACGACAAAAGTAATGATTTTTGATCGATTTTTATTTTAGAAAAAATAGTCGCGACTTGTCAATTAAACGCTGCTTTTTTAGCGTGCGTTAAGAGCAAGAAAAAATAAAGCCGCAAATGAGAATTTTGGTCATCATCACGGCTCATCTATTTTCGTTGTTTTTTTTAACGTTACGATAAAAAAAATTGATTAGAACTTTGTGAAAAATTTTTCGCTTGTTTCCCACATTTTTCATACATTTTTTTCTTTCTTTCTTTCTTTCTGCAAAAATTTTTTGTGAACATTTTCTTTTTCTACTTTGTTAAAATGATGTTTTGATATCTTTTTTATATCTTTTTAAATTTTTTCTTTCTCTATCAAAAAGTAAAAGTTAAGAAAATTATAATTTTAAAGGTTTTTGATGTAAATGTTTCAATGCGTCTACTTTTGTCTGGTTCATTCGCAGAGAATGCAAATGTGAATTTTATTCCATCAAAACTGAATTTTTAATTTCAAAAAACTTTTGAAAAACGTTCATCATTAAAACGAATTTTAAAGATACGTTAGCAGACAATAACAAAATTAAAATTCCTATCTGTAGCAGCAAAACCTTTAAAATTAAAATTTCGAAATTTAGGAAGTGATTTCTAAATTGGACAGATTCCTTATTTTTCAGAAAATAATCTGCCATTATGCATATGTGTTTCTTGCTGTTCTTAATGTCAACGACAAATTGGAAACCACAGTTTTTCGCGTTTTCTTATCACATTTTCAAGCGAATGCAAACAGTTTAATTTCAATGCAAACAGAAATGCTCTCTTGTTAATAAAAAATTCACAACTCACTCGATTTTTACTTTATTTCGTTTCATCTTTTTCCAAAACTCACTTTAAGAATGTGCATTCAACGTGTGCAAATAAGAGCAATGATAGTAATTTGCTGTGGTTTATTAAAAATCATGAGCTATCGTATGTTTGTTAAACGACAGTTCTATGCAGTCATTAAGTTTTTTCAGTTCAACTCACTATTCTTTCTTTTCTTTCAAAGGTAAGATCAAAAATTAATCTTTTCGATAACATTTATCGCTTTTAATGATGTTTATTTTATAAATAATTTTATGTTATTAAACTTGCTGTAATTATTAATGTAAATTGATGTAATTATTAAATTTACTGTAAAGTAAACGAATAAAATGATGAAAATTTTAAAGCAATTTTTTTTTCATTGATCTTATTACAATTCTCAATTTTTACACTTGTCTACCTTAGGGAAAAATAGCTCGAATACATTTATACCAAATACATGCAAATGCTTGAATATGAAAAATGTACAAAATCAAGCGTATTTATTTCGCTTAGTTTAATAAAGTTTCAGACGAAAAACTCTAGTGCAGACATAAAATAGGAGACTGCGTAAAATTTATTGCTTAAATTTAAAATTCAAGTACATATTTTAATAAAATATGATGCATATATTAGTGCTGAGGCGAATGAGCATTAAAGCTAAAGATTCAGGTGAATAGGCAATGAATATATGTTTAAGTAATGTCGCCATAAATGTTCGAATATTGAAAAAACCACTCGTCAAAGAGCAAGAATACAGGCTGTAGAGAAAAATAGTGACACACTTTGTTTCTTGACACAAGCTTGCTTCTAATTTAATTTACAATCGTCTTTAAATTAGAATCGAGAAAACATTTAATGAAAGAGTAATCAAATTTGATTGTTTAGTTCTCTTTTTAAAATTCATAAAAAATTAATTATTTTATTTTTGCACAAACTGTAGTTTAGTTAACCATGAATTACATCTGTATTTTAATTTAAAAACCATTTATTTAGTCTTATGATTGATTTTTTAAGTTAGTAAATCCAAATGATTAGCCTTAAGTGTTTCACTCATATTTCGACTTTTAAAAAAAAGTTTTTTTCGAATGAAAAGCCAAATAATTCTGCTCAAACCTTGTAAAGTCAATCAATAAAATGTTTTGAAATTCTGCTGATGTAATCGTAAAGCTATTTTGCCGGCGGACATTTCATTTTATTGCTAGCGACGTGTGATAGTTAGAGCGAGAAATTTTAGCTTCAAGAATTTCTAAATTGAATAAATAAAATTGAATAACTTTAAAATGAGAAAAATTAAATTTCAAACATTTTTGCAAATACATTGCAAGAATTTTGCCGAAATTACGGTACATTGATTAATAGACGAGCAGAATAGAAACTCGCATAGCACTCTTTCTACACGATAGCGAAAAAATCATGTCTTAAGCGGTTTTATCCGCGAAAATAAGCATGAAAGCAACAAAAATATCGACGTGAAAAATCACTGCTTTTGATTTTTACGCTGCTGTTCGAAAACATATTTTCAAAGGATTTATGGCAAAGTGAGTTAATGATGTTTCGATCGCTGCGAAGAAAAGTGAACATTTTTTTCTTCTTTGGTATTTTCAACAGAATTTGTTCTCGAAAGCTTACTCACATATTGAAAATGTGTGAACTCTATTTCCAAAATACGTTTTAAATTAATGGATTATGTAAAATTCGATTGTCAACGAAAATGAAATATTCTAATGAGAATCACTTTTCATCTTTATTGCATATGATAATTGAATGATATTTAGCCAAAAAAATAGATTATTTTGAATCCCAAGCGAAGCATTCAAAGTAAACGCGAATAATTTGAAATATTTGCTTTACAAGTGCTTTAAATAATTTACTTTAATATAAATCAAATACTTGAAGAAAATCTCTTGCTACGCGCTGTTTACATCTCTAAATTCGCTTTTCGACTGAATGGCATGCAAAGATTGTTGGCTCATTACATTTTCACAAATGATGAAATATGGCGAGCTAGGAAAAGCGATAAAAACAAAAATTTCATAAAAATTTGCGAATTATTTTGCCAGCTTTGCAAATCATGATTAATCGCTTATTTGATGAGCAAATTTCTTCTTTCTATTTAAATACGTTTAACTACGGAAAGAAACTGTGCGATCATATGTCAAGATATTTTTAAATTTATTTTACGATAAAAGTTTCACTTTGTTTCTTGGCTTTACTATGAAAGAAAAAATCATTTGCATTATCGTAAGTTATTTTTGCAATGAGCGGTTGACACTTTCAAAATCATAGAGCCAAAAAAAAATTACAGAAAATGACAGAAACAATTTTTTATATTAATCTGATGCTGACAAAGAAAAAACAATGAAGAGCATAAAAAATTGTAGCAAATAAACTGTCAAAATTGAAAAAAACATGGGAATTACAGTGACAATGTTTGGTAAAGCTTTTCGGAATTCTGCAAATTTTATTTTCGCTCGCCGAAAATCATTTCACTTCAGAAACCAAACCAATTTACATATTTGAAGTCTTTTCATTTTTGCTTTTTTTCTCTAAAAAATTATTTCATTTATTCTCTTCTCTTATCTTTTCATTTTCGTCTAATTCTTATGGTCAAAAAGTTTTGCTTGCCCAGCGAAATTAATATAAAAAATATTTGCGTTAAACAGTTCTGAATTATGGCTAAAAAA
>NCKU01001691.1:0-20098 GCA_003675995.1 Dinothrombium tinctorium
AATTTTAGGAATTTTTCCTTAATTTCAATATATAAAATATTAAGTACATAATGAAGTTTCAAAATCACAATTGAAATAATTTTAAAATTAATAAATACGAGAGTAATGAATTTTTAAATCCTAAAATGGCAATTTTGGACAAAATCATAATGATGTAGTTCTTATTCAAAGATATGGTCCTATTAAACTTCGTAAAAATTTGTAAATTTCATTTCCTACAGTGCGTGCAAATAAATAATAAAAATTTGTGCAAGTCCAGTTTAGACAGTTATTAGTGTTGTCATTTCGTTTGATTTAATATTGAAAATAAATAATTAAAAAGATAAGCGAAAAACACCTTGTGAAAAGATTGACAAGATACGAAGAGCAAAAGTGAAAAAAAAATTAAATTTTGCGCATACTAATAAATCGCTTTTTTTTATTAGCATTTCTCGCACAAGTGTTTGACACTTTTCACGAGCGAAAAAAACTAAAATTTTCACTGTAGCTTGATGTACGCTAAACTTTACTTTAACGCCGCTTGCTTTTCTTTAATATTTAATATTTTCATTTCGCACTTTGTTATTATTAAATTTACTTTTCACACGTCAAGACAAAAAAAAAGTCGAAGCAAACAGAGAAAAAAAAGTTGAGAACAAACTCGAGTGCTTTGCTGATGTTGAAGTAAGAAGAGTAAAAATCTTTAAAACAAATGAAAAACATCAGGAGAGGAAACAAAATTTTTGGCACTTCGCTATATAAAAAAAAATGTTCTTAGAAATGTTCTTTCGTAAGTTTTCTTTTAAAAACACTTCAGTTTAATGAACTTCGCTATTTAAGCGAAAGTGAAGTGACAAAGTTTCGTTTTTAAATTTAATGAAAAGAGAAAATTTCTCGCTTGTGTCATGCTTTATTTGAAATTCGCCTTCTTTCTTTAACTTATGTAATTAGAAGTGAAAGTTGGAGAAAACAAACGAAGTGAAAAAACTTTTAAAATATACGGTAAATGATATATGTAAACTGTAATTTAATGCAATGTGTGAATGCAATGAATGTAAATTTGTGTTTGAGCATAGAAAAAAAAGCGGTGAGAGTGGAAAAAAAAGGAGAGAAACATTCGAAATAATTAACATAGGACCGATAAAAGCAAAGTTTAAATAAAGTAAAAATGACTTAGAGAAAAAGAAAATTACAACGAGTGTCACTTACCGTTAATCGGCGAATTTTCTGCGGTTCGCAGCGTGAATGCGACTACTTTACTTTTAAATCCGAATATAACGAGTAAAAACGCTATTTGCAATCGAATTAACCGCTGCAACATTTTGAATGTTTTTTGCTTTTTTTTTATTTAATTTTTTTTCCAAATTTTCAGCAATTCAGCGTTTGCGTTCAATACGAAAAGTTCGGCTTTCGCCTAAAAAGTTTCAAACTTTGAAAACATCGCTCGCTCTTCCAAGATCACACGCACAGTACTAAACGAAAAGCGAGAAAATATTTTTCTAAATGTAAAAAGTTTTTGGTAAGCGAAGTATTCGGAAAAACGCCTGCCGCCGTCCCACGTTTCACCGCTAATAAGGAATTGGATTCGAGTAGAGCTTGAAGTTAAAAATACAGTCGGTGTAGTTGTGTTCGACGCTTCTGGTGGCTGTCACAGAGCAGCACTCGCATTCGACGTGCACACTACTACACGCACACAACAACAAACATGCACAAGACACACACACACACGCACACCACTTCTTCGCTTCTGAACTTGAGGAGGTGATAAAGGTATGGATTTTGATGCTTGTTTGAGCACACAGCAAACCAGTTTCAGCTCCAATCGTTTTAGAGCGTTTTTTAAAAGAAGAAATCGGTGCGCGGCTGAAGAAGAAGAAGAATAATAATAATAATAAGAGAAGAGGTACAAGCTGGCGAAGAATTATAGCTGAAGAAGTTGAAGAAGAGCGAGCACCAAAAAAAGTTCTCTCGCTTCGACTATCTCGCTTGAGTCCTGATTTCGTTTGACGGCCGTCTGATTGCGTGCACTCTTCACCGTTATCGTTTCAAGCGAAAGCACCACCGCACACAGCAGTTTTTTATACGGCGATGAGTTTTGTCCTTTTTTGGGCGATTATTAAATTCATGATACAATTAGGACACCAAGTGGTAGTAGACACGCGCGCGCGTGTGTGTATTTATGATTTGATTTTTTGGTACCGAGGTTTCTCCCAAAAAAAAAAATCTTTAGATTATTGAATGGAAAAAACACAAAAGAAGAAACTTTTCATTGAGGTCATACGAAACGCGATGAAATCATCTCTTTTTTTCGCTCGCTCGGTACTTTTACAATGTTATATGTTGGTGTGCGTAAAGCGATCTGTTCGTCTCTCTCTCTTTTCTCTCTTTTTGGGCGACGCTCTGCAATTCTTCACTCTTTGAACAAAGTCTTGCGCTCTCTCACTCTCTCTCCTCTCTTTCTCTCACTCTTTAACGATGCGATACGCATACATCGTTTTCGTGTCTCGTTCATTACTCTTAATAAACTCATTTATTTAGGATAAGTTTTTAACCTTTGTTTTCAAAGCAAAAAAATTTCTAAATTTTCGATTTTTATTTTTGAATTTTCTGAGCTTTCTTTCTCTGCTACTTTTCCGAAACACAAGAGTAGCGTTTCGAAAAAAAAAGCTAGAGAAAACTGATTACAGTGAGTACATAAAATTAATTACTTTTAAACACGAACCGATGAGCTTAATTTTAAAATCAAGCGCAGAGAGAGAAAGAGAGAAAAAAAAACTTTTTTACGAGCGCAATTCAATTATTTTGTCAAAATAAATGAACAAATTAGTAGCGAAATAGCTGAGTATGAAAATAAAAATCGAAAATGAAAATAATAATAATAATACGCGTCGGAAATGAAAGAAGCTTGATCAATTTTAATTCACATCTCAATTACGTTACGCGCGAACGTCGTCGCTCGATTTCACGATGCGTTTCAAATTATCGTATTATATGCTTTGTAACAGGCAAACAGTTGCATTTTCCTACTCTTTCCGTCGCTTTTTATCACTCGAAAGCTTTCTCATTTTAAAGAAATGAAAATATGAGACGTGAAAAGTATTTTCGCTAGCCACACCGTGAATAAAAACACCCATTGCTAAAGGGCAACAGTTGAGCAATGAATGCAATGAAAGCGACTCGAATTATGTTACTTTTTAATATTACGCTTTCTCTCTCTCTCTCTCTCTCCTCTCACTTTGGTCTCTATCTCGCTTCTTCGCTAAACTCGTTACACTAATTTTATGGCTATCGTCTGTGTGTGTCTTAAAGTGAAAGCGAATAAAGGTTACTAAAAAATTCACATTGAACCTGAATTCCGTGAAAACTGCGTCCGTAATTAATATTCAATATACGAAACGCAGTGCATGTTCAGGGCGTAGCAATTGTTTCACTCGTCTTTACTTAATCGAGAATTTACAACACGTTTTTCGGCGAGTATCCTTTTCTCTCTTCTCGCTCTCTCCTTTTGAATTTCTGCTTAAGTTAGCATTTATTCATAAATGAATTTCATAATTTTTTTTCTCTCTCTCTCTCGCAAGCTTCTTTTTTCAAACCGAGCCTTAGTTTTGCAGCAAACACACAAACTTATGTTTCACTGACTTCATCTTTTTTTACGCCTTGTGATTTCGTTTCTCGCTTCTATTCAATTCTGTTTATACACTTTATGTGCTTCTTTGCATTCTTTTCTCGAGTTTATTTCTTAACATTTGCAAAATTTAAGCCAAAGAGAAAAATGATACAACGATTCTCGCTTCCTTTTTGATAAGCGAACAAGTTGCGAATTAAATTTTAATTTTAATTAACAATCAAAACTCGCTCAGCAGAATAATTCAACTCGAACGGAATATAATTCACCTACGAATTGACCTAGCACACAAACGAAATTTCAAATGCTCGATTTCGTGCTCAGAAGAATGTTGAGAAAAAAAACTTTTTTTCTCATTCGTAACGCACACAAGCAATTGATGCTCGTTAATTATGTGACACTTTTCGATGATTATGTGTCCGTGTTTAAAAAGAATGAAAAGAAAGATGTGATGAGCTGCTTTAATTGCGTGAAACATGCGAGAGAGAAAATTTTATTGTTTCAGCGAAATATTTTCTCGACATTTTAAAAAAAGATTTCGTTTAATTGTTTCAAAAAGATTTTTTTGTTTTGTGAACAACTCAATGACACATTCACATCGATTTCCGCTTAATTCATGTCACAACTGTAATTAAAACCTAATTTTCAAAAGCGCGCAATAAATTTTTATCTGCTCAGTTGTCTGAAGCAGAACTTTTCGTAATAAATATTTCATGTCGTGAACTAGCGCTCAAAAGGTCGGAAGAGCGAAAGAAGCTGAAGCTCAAAAAAATTTTTTTAATATACAAAAAAAAAGCGAAATAAATGCTTGAATAAATGTCAGTTAGAAGTTAAACCGAAATCAAAAAATTTCAAATACAACGTTTCTTTCACCCGAAAGATCATCAATTTGAAAAAAGATCGCAAAACTTTGACAATTCACCAAATCGAATTTGCTTCATTTTGAAGCCGCTAAAACTCGAGCAAAAAAAATTCGACGTCGAAATTGTCGAGTCTTAATCAAAGTTTCGCAATTAAATTCTTACTTCTTGCATTTGTTTTTGTTGCATTCTTTCGCTAAGTTTGTCGTACGAAAACCTCGCAAATTTATTTCGCAATCGATCGCAGCGAAATCGCGATGGTTAAGTTTTACTATCAAGGAGAGAATAAATAAAGAATAAAGCGTGTATTGCGTTCGCAAGTATCGTTTTTGCTTCACTTTTAAGTTTAAAAATTAACGCTACTGTTGAGCATTGTTTCGAACTATTTTTCTAACGATCGAATGAAGAAACAAGAACAATGAAGCTTCTTCTATCTATAACTCTAGCTAGAAAGAATATATTGTTTAGAAAAGTTTATTCACCTTTAACGTGTCTGACTATCATTCGCGAAATTTGCGCAAAATAATCCGCATTAAATTTATACAAAAAAAAATCATCAAATATAAATCACAATGATTATTATTATAATGAACAGCGTTTTATCTCAGTTTTTCGTCATTTTCTGGATGTTTTTTTGGCGCAAAAAATGATACAAAGCTGAAATGATAAAAATATTTTTAAAAAAAGTGAATGAAAAAAGATTGTTTACATTCGAACCGTATAAGATGCAATATGAAAAGAGCTTTAAACTTTCTACGAATCGAGAAAGTTTTTTTTCTTTTGAAAAATGCTCTTATCCTGTGAAAAGTACAATCGAGAGCATAGAAAACCGATTTTTACTTTTATGGCGTTTTTTCTTCTTCTTCTTTTTCTTCTCAATGAAAGCAGCACACTTCATTGCAACGGTAAAACACTAGTTGTTATAGGTGAATCGATGATCTTTTTTGCTCGCTCGCTTTTTGCTGTCACTTATTCGTGTTAAACTCGCAATTTTTTGGCGTTGCGAAACGGCGCTATTTAAAATGAAAAAACACAGTAAATTTTCAAAGAGAAAGCGACAATGCTAGATAGCATTTTCGATAGGCCATTAACTGTGATTCGAGGATTGCGTTTTGAAAGGCAAAGCGCAAAAAAAAAATATTCTCACAGCGTAAAGCTTCTTAAAAATTAAATCACAAGGGTAAAGTCGACGAAAAAGAGTTTGTTCGACGTTTAAATCAATTTTTTTCAGTACCTAATTATGAATTTTCCTCTCTTTTCTTTATATTTTTGAAGTTTGTAATACCTTGAAAAGAGGGCATCCAATGGAGATGTTAGCTTCGAAATGTTAACTTCATTGTGTTGATAAGCGATAAAGAGAAAAGAAACGCCGCGAAGGTCCCATGGCAAAATTTTCGAATAGCATTTAAGGTCACTGTTGTCTGCTGCATCGCCAGACTCAGTGTGTTGATGTGAAACCTTTAACAAAGATATTCACTGCAAACTCGAATTTTTAATTTAGGGCCAGCGATGAAAAATGCTTCAAATTGAATGTCGCTTGAATTATGTGTTTTCTTTCCTTTTACATAATAGGCGAAAGTTTTAAAGAAAGCCAAAACAGAGCAGAAGAGAAAGAGAGAATATTCGCAGTAAAAAATTTTAATGAACAAAGATAATTAACTTTGAAGAGAAAAACGCTTCTTTCCGTCGTCGGTATTATTATTCAAGTCACAGTTTTTCAAAAAGTGAAAATAACTTCAAAGCTTTTCTAAACACGAAAGCCTAGAAAAATTTTTTTTTCAATTAAATGATAAAACTCGTATTATGGAAAATTTGCTTTGTTTTTCATAGAAAATAAAAAATATTTTCATTAAAATTATCTACGCAATTTTTATTGTACAATTTGCTTTTTTTTAGTAGAAAAGAAAGGTTTAATGATCAAAAAATATCAAATGCAGCATAGCAGCAGAAGTTGTTGTTGTTGTTGTTGTTCTAATCGCTTTCATCTCATTGAACATAGTGCGTCTGTTCTAGTGTCTTTGTTCATCTAAGAAAAAGAAAAAATTTTCTAACTATCTAGTAGGCTATCTTTGTGAAATATAATGTCTATGATCATTCTTCGCTTAGTATGTGTGGGTTTGATACGATGAAAAATTGTTAATGTTTTAATTTTAACATAAAAACACACTCGCACACATACAAACGATGGTTACATTACATTTGCGTGACCAACAGTTAGAACTTCTTCGTTTAATTTCGCGAAATTGAAATGTAAAGCTATCAGTTAGCGCTAAAACTATCATCTCTCACTCGTCTCTCAATATTTTTTCAAAACAA
Source organism: Dinothrombium tinctorium (assembly GCA_003675995.1). Taxonomy (NCBI): domain Eukaryota; kingdom Metazoa; phylum Arthropoda; class Arachnida; order Trombidiformes; family Trombidiidae; genus Dinothrombium; species Dinothrombium tinctorium. Next base: position 6,781 of record NCKU01001691.1, read on the forward strand.
ACCAATTATTCGCGCATCATTCCATTTTAAATAAAAAAACTGAATGGCTTTACGTGAGTTGGATTCATTGTGAAGATCAGTGAAGAAAGAGAAAATTCCTATTGGATTCACCGTAATCGCGTGTCACTAAGCTTTTTACAAAGATCTGAGAATGAGAGAAAAACGTCGTAAACTAGGTATGAACGAGAGAGAGAGAGAGATGGAGAAGGAGAAAAATCTGCTTCATCTCAAGCATGGAGGCTGATGCATTCGATATTTGTGTCAGCCACGTTTTTCATCATTTTCGCAGCGAAAAGAATGCCGCGCTTTGAAAGAATTTATGAATTATGTGAACAAAATAGAATTACTTTGCTCGTTGCTTCGTATTAAACACAAAACTCGAGCCTTTTGTAATGGAATAATAATTTTCAAACTCAATTTACGAAAGCGCAATAACCATAAAATTGGTAGCAAATTTATTTTCGCGAAAGTGAAACCTATAACTTAATTTTTTGGCTGCTTTTTTAAAACTATTTTTCTTCTCAAAATTATACATCGAGTAGAAGAAATTCGTTGTAGCAGCGTACAAATAAAATTTACGGCTTCTGTTTATGTAATTTAAAATTTTCGCTTTCAAACACAAGAAACATTTTTATGAGAAAATTTTCTAAGCGAATTTATTTTTTATTTCACTCCGAAACAAATGCGTAAATTTAAATTATAAAAAATTTTGTTACGATTGCTTTTTAATATCCGTACATAATCTCTTCTTAATTCTTTAAGCTTTTTCAACAACCATTTCACTTTCACTTCTTAAGAATGAGAAAAAAAAAACTTTAAGAGTTAACCATCTAGAGAAGAAAAAACAAGTTCGAACAATTTTACGCGAAATTGATTTCGCTTAAAATGCAAGAAGAACGAGGAGAAGAAGAAGAAGAAATAAATGAAACCAATTTTCTTATCTAACTGTTCAACACGAGACAATTCGATCAATCGTCGTTTGAGATCACAAAAAAAAAATTTTCAGCCTTTTCGCGAATGTCGACCTTTGGTCTTTTTTACTATTCGTACGTTTAATCTAAAAAATTCAGTTTTTTGCTGCGTCTGATCACATTTTTATGCTAACAAATGATAAAAATTTTGACTTCAATTGTAATTGACAGAGAAACGAAGTTAATGATGTAAAATCAATCGCAAAATGTTGCATCGATTAAAATTGGAGAAATTTTAAATTAAAGAAAAGAATGCTTGCAAGCGAATCGCTAGCTGTTTTAGAATTTGTTTTTATGTTTCTATGCTAAATAGATAAAGGAAAGTGCTATTTAACTCATCATGGTTGTATGTAAAGTGCGATTAGATTGTGAATGCTCCAGCTTTGAAATTTCACTTTTTTTAACTAAAAAAAAATTGAAATACGAATCAACAAGTTTTTTCTCAAACACGTTTAAAATTGCGTCAATTTTTAATATTAATTTTAAAATCTATTAAAGAAATAAAAAGCTAAAATAAATTTTTTCACCACAAAATATTAGTTACTGAGCTAAGCAGTTGCTGATTTTAACTTATTTTCAATCGCGTAAATTTTAATCAACATGCGAATCAATGTGAGTGATTCGCTTATATATAGTCATACAATGAAAAAACTCGTTCAGATCGATAAATGTTTAAACGTAATTATAATTTTGCGAACTCGCTGTAGACGTTTTTTGGCTGACTACCTTAGTTTTACGATGATGTATTGCAATTTTTCTTTTTCAATAAATTTTCCTCGTTTTTTTTTCGTGTTTTATTGAGGCAAATCAACCAAATCACTAAAATAATTTTTTAAAAAATTATTTAAGCGTTTATTCATCGCCTAATAAAAGCTTTCAAAGTAATTTGTCATCAAATTTTTCCTTCAATTCGCTCCTTCTTCTTTTAAGCAAATAATTGATCGCTTTTTTTAAAACTTCATTTGCAATTAAAATTTAAATACGAAAAAATCGCGAATTTCGAAATTATAGGCGAACGCCAACACAAAAACATTGAACATCGTGTAAAGAAACATTAATGTGATGTAATGTAATAAATTCGATGAATGATGAATTCTTTTGGCCAAAAAATGGAAAGTCACTTGTGTGTCTAAACGATAAATCAATGTCTCGCTCACTCTCTTCTCTTTCTCTCTCTCTCGCTTTCTCCCTCTGCGAAAATTTACACAAATGTTAAATGGGTCATTCACGTTGATTGAAATGAGTCGCTTGTTTAATAGAACTTAAATAAATTTTTTACGCCAGAAATATTAAATTTTCATTTCAATGGTTGCTTGCTTTCGATTACAATGTTTGAAAACTTTTGTCGAAGAAAGTTCTAAATTCTAATTAAGAAAGAAAAGAAGAATATGTGCACGGCTTAACTATGCAACTTTTGAGCGCATACTTTGCTCTCATTGAATATAATTAAGATTTGCTTTGTTTTATGAAAAAAAAACTGAAATTTTAACTTTTTTTTCGCTAATTTAAACCATTATTATACTAATTTATGATTATGATCATAATTATTCAATTCAAACTCTAAATAGTCAAGCTTAAACATAAAGAAATGGTAACGCTTATTCGCTTGTCGTCTTTTTTAATTACTTTTCGCAATCAACAAGATTGAAACGCTTTTTGAGCACAATTTTTCAATAGTCTTAAAAAATGAATTTTTAATTTTAATGCCAGCTTCGAAATAAAAGTAAAAAAAGAAATTAAAATGTTGGTTCAATAGAATAATAATGAAGCATTTGAAACACAAACATTTTAAAATTTAAAATTTCAAGTTTACTGTAAACTGCTGACGGCAATCGTAATTTTAGATTATTGATAAGTACGTGTTAGTACATTTAAATCAATTATAAATATTATTGATGTTTTGTTTTTAAAATCAAATTTAAAGAAATAGCAATTCATGCAAGTCGAATAAACTCAAAGAATAGGAGCAAACAATAAAATTACGTTTTTCCTTTAATATGAACTTCAGACGTGAATTTTTAATTAATTTTCGCATTGATTTTTCGTCGAAATTAATCAATTAAGTCAGCATGACAAAGAAAACGCAAGTTTGAGGCGTTCAAAAAGTTAAAAGCTTGTGCAATTTAAAAAAAAAACTGAGTTCACCGAACGAAATAATGAATTCCGAGAAATCTCTATGCCTACCATCTTTCTGTGTTTATCATCTATATTTAATGTGCTTTTCTTCGACCAAGCCCCATGAACTAACGTCGTTTGCTAAATTCATTAGAATTTTTTTCTCAAAAATTTTTTTCTTCGTTTACTTATTGCAATTAAATTTATAATTTTTATTAATACAAATTTTATGTTTACTTTAAAATTAGATGGAGCGAGAGAGAGAGATCAAAGTAAATGCGAATTTTACGAGATCGAATATCGTAAAAAAAAATGTCTCGTCATGTAGGCTATTTGCTTAAATTAACATTTTAAACAAGCTCGTGAAAACTTTTTTTTTGTAAATTATAATTTTATAATTTTAGGTTGAAAAATCAAGCAAAATGGCGTTAGCTAATAGTTTAGAAAGAAAAAAAAAGTTAGAAAATTACGACAAAACTTTGTAAAGTTTTTGTAATACGAAAAAGAATTAAGCAACTTTATTCATGAAAAAGGTAATCAAACAAATGTATTCACAAGATTAAAATTTGTCATTTTTGTACAAAATGATGTTTTTCATAAAAGAAAAAACATTGCGCCCTCGAGTTTTTTTGTTTAGGTTTTCATTCGCCATTATTTTGCTTTAATGAAACTTGAATGAATGCTGGGTGTTACTTTACTTAAGTTTTGGGTTAAAGTTTTATGCAAATTTCATAAAATATAGACATTCAATGTGAGATATGCATAAAGTTAATTTAAATATAAATGATTAAAATATCAAGAAGGTTTACGTTCTCATCTTGAATTAATTTCTAAAAAACAGAGGTGTTAACAGTTTCCTTTTTAGAATGAACACAAGTGCTTGATCCAATATTGAGTTCAAAAAATTTGATTTTTAAAAAAACTCGATCTTTGAATGATTTTATTTTGAATCAGGTGTTAAAAAGATTATGAAGCTACTTAACAAAATCTTTGTTTAAAAAATTGAAAATTTAATGAAGTGGTTTTTATCAACCTATCAAGTTTGTTTTCATCAAAATCGACTAGATTTTCAACTAAACAACTTATAAATTTGATTTTACAAGGAAACCGCTTTTTGTGCCCGCGCCCGACTTTGATAAAACTTGGTATGCAGATAGGACTTCATGTGTTTATTAAAAATTTACCCATCATGGGTGCGAATTTTTGCGTGAAGCAAGTTATTCGAGTGCAAACTTTAACATAAAGTCCATGGCGAAAAATTTTGTTTTTTCGATTGCGGGCATAACTTTCAACCGACTTTCACCCGGTGAAGTGAAAAATTTAGTGATCACGAATGGCGAGAAAAAAATATGCACAACGGCAATGCATTTTCTGAAACAATAATGAATCTGTTGAATTAAAGCTTTTCACTACATGTCCAAAGAATCAAAATTAGAATAATGTTGAAGTGTTTATTTTTACTTCAGACACTTTAAAAATTATTTAAGAATTCTCTCCAACTTCTTTTTGCTGTAACTTACACAAAAGCAACTTAATTAGCTTGTTATAAATCGTCACGTGAAAAAAAATTTAAAAGCTATTCTTCACTCACTTAAACACACATTTTGCTATTCACCTTCATTCGAAAGCCTGTTTATTTTAACAAAATTAATAACTTTGCTTGATTTTACTTTTATATGCTTTTAATTTTGTCGCGAATCCTGGTCAAAATTGTTGCGTTTCAGAGTGTTAAGATATTAAATGATCGATCCTGGGCAAATATTTTTTCCGAAACTACACTAATGAGTTTTAACATTTAAAACAAACAAGATGAAAATCGATTGAAATTTATGCCCGCAATAAAAAAACAAAAATTTTCGCAATAGACTTAAAGTTTGCATGCGAATAACTTGCTTCACGCGGAAAATTCGCACCCATGATGGGTTAATTCTTAATAAACACATGAAGTCCTATCTGCATACCAAGTTTTATAAAAATCGGGAGCGGGCACAAAAAGCAGTTTCCTTGTTAGTCAAATATTTATTAAATTTTGTTGAAAAATGTTATCCATCTATTGTGCATTTGTAGTTTTTTGTTTTGTATTAAGATGAATGTAAAATGTATTCTTTAAATAATCGTGTCGCTTGGTTCAAACAAAGAAAGCTTTTCGAATGTCCCTCCTTTCTCTTTTTACCATTTGAAGCAACTCTTTGCGGATCCGCACCATACACTTCGATCGAAAAATTTCCGCTCGAACAAAAATTTATTTAAAAGAGTTTTAGTGAAAATTTTGACTTTTTATGAAATAATTTTATAATACATTTGCTTACTTTTAAATTGCTTTACTTTTCTTTTCTTATTATTTTATAATACACAGCTTCAGCGTCTAGTGAACGTTTAAAAAAAGTTGAACTAAATTTAAATTAAATTTATTGTAATTTTATAAGCAAAAAAAAACATCCTAATTTGGACATGAATTTGTCCCAAAACTCCCATCTCTAATTGTGCATTTAAATGTTAATTTCGAAGCTGAATACAAAATTTGCACGCGAATTGCTCACAATGAAATTGGGTTAATTTTTTGAGCTGATATAAAGAGCAATAATTATCATTTCTTGTAAAGTTTTATTTAGTTCACCATTCAGATGTTTCTCTCTGAAACATAAACTCAACAATGTAGTAAGAACGCCTACTTTGACTAACTGCATTTGCAAATAATATTTTCGAACTATTTTTGCTCGTGACAACAATACGAATGACGTGAGTAAGTTGTTCTAATCTTGAAATAAAAAAGAAATTCTACGAACGATTAAAATTACAAAGATGTTCGCTATTTTCATCTCTCTGATCTTCTCGCAAACAATTTCTTCGAGCCACGAACAAAAACAATTTCCATACGATGAATGCGGCGAAAACTTGTGCGTTGGCTTAAAGCGCGGATGTTTAGAAGCGAAAAATTGTAAATTCGCGATGATCGTAAAAGTGAATGCGTCGGTTGAAAATGCGTTCGGGTCGTTTCTTTATTTTCAGATCTTCCTCTTCGACCTTGATGTAGATAAAGAAGGTGCGAGCTACGCATCGGTAGCTTTCTCAGACGATGATCAAATGGGCGACGATGTTGTCGCTGATTGCGTAACGCTTGGTTATGATTCTGTAGAGTTAAGACACAGCATGAATTTGCCAGGAAGGAAGGAGAATTGTCCGGTCGAATTTGAAGAACGCGCTAACGGCCTGTCAGTGAAGTATTATTCATTTCAAAATGGAACAATGATTTGCGAGTTCAAACGTGAACGCTATTCACACATGATCGGTCAATATCGAGACATAGTTGGTGAATATAGCGGAGATTTATACCAGAAAAGCGTAAATCTAGTCGACGACGAGCACTTTATTTTGGTCGCATATGGAACTGTTGTTCCAGGATCGATTTCTAAATACAAACACATGCCCGACACACGATTAGTGAACCCTGGTCCGATTCACTTTGATTTGATGTTTTATAGTTTATGCGAAGAAGACGAAACAGTGTACCAAAGATACTGTTTCGGCGTAACTTTGGATCAAATAAAGTACGAGCCGAAGACGTGCGTCGCAAATAAGCGATGTGAAATTTTGGTTTTAGTCTCCTACTCTAACGGTACACTCAAATTTCAAACTCGCATTGCAAATGTAAAGCAAAGTTTTTCAAATGAATTGAACGGTGGTTACATTGCTGTTGGACTATCGTTAGACGAATACATGGGATCGGACTCAGTTACCGAATGCATATTCTCTCAATCAAAGAATCACACCGTTCGCGATAGTTACAATGAAAAACGAGGTCAAAATTTAAATTCATCAATGTTTTCGATGTCTCATAAAACGTTTCAATTTGAACAAGTGTTTGAATGCGAATGGCTAAGACCTCTCTCAGTGAAGCACACGGACAAAACCTTTGATGTAGCTAAGCAATCGTTTTACGTACAAGTCGCCATTGGTGGATTAACACCAGAGTTTGCGAAGAGTAAGTCTTTTAATGATTAATAATCAAGCTTAAAGTTCTCTCTGAAGAGAAACATACAAGAAAATGGATTACACGCGTCCCGATAAACTTTCGAAACATGTTTTTAAACGAGTCCGCGATTAGCGATGAAAATTCCAAAATAAAAGGCGCGAATTCTGCCGATCTTATTTATATGATAGTATTTTCCGTGTTTTTAATAATCGCATTTTTATTGGCTGTTATCTTGATGATTCTGGCTTATCGGAAAAGAAATGAAGAGGTGATTACTGAAAGCCAAAGAAGAGACAAATTAAAATCGATCGACAGCGTTTCCTCGACCACAACCAAAGTTATGTACCGAGTGAATGATAGTAAATCGAAAAAGCGACCGCATCCAATATCTGAAAATCCGATTTTTTATAAGCCACCGTCAAAACTTCATTCTGAAAGGCTAACGAAATCAAATTTTAATCTTAAAACTGGAGTAACGAAATCTTCAATTCGAAGTGAAGTTGGTCGCTCGAGTTCAGGTATCCAGAAATCGTTGAACGATTCCATAATAGATTCTAAAATGTCAAAAACGCCAGAACTGAAATCGACCGATAGCAAATTTTCGGCCATCAAAAGCGGTATTTTATTTAAACGGCCGTTGCCATATTAATGTTAAATGCATCAGTTAGGTTCGATTGATTTTTCAATATTTTTTTATAACTTTTGTTTCATTTGATTAAATAGTTTTAATTAAATAAATATTTTAAGCAAATATAAATGAATTTAAATCAGTTTTTATTTTCAAAAAAGAAATAAATTAAATTTTATTTGATTTTTATTGATTTTCAAATTAAAAAATTCATAAATCGAAATAAAAAATGCATCGTCACTCCAAAAACGGTTCGTAACTTACAAGTGGTCCCCGATTCATAAAGCGGACGACAAAAGATCGGCGAAAAAGCGAATTTCAAATTAAAAACAGATTTGAAACTAAAACGAAACGCAAAATGGTTGTTATTGTAATCGAAGACGATTCTCGGTTTCAAAACGAGTTGGGAAATGCTGCCAACAATTTAGCTGTTGTCGATTTCACCGCGAGTTGGTGAGTGGCAAACAGTTTACGCCGCAATGGCGTCATTTAATTCAGTGGCGTTCGACAAATGATTCACTTTTCGCTGTATTCGATTACAGGTGTGGACCCTGTCAACGAATCGCGCCCGTTTTCGAAGAACTCAGCAACAAGTATTCGCGCGGCGCTGTTTTCTTCAAAGTGGACGTCGACCGCTGTCCGGACACAGCGGCCTCGCAAAGCGTAAATTCGATGCCGACGTTTATCTTTTACCGAAATCGAGTGAAATTGGCTCGAATACAGGGCGCGGATCCACAAGGATTGGAAAGCAAGATACAAGAACTTATTGGCAATGTGAGCGAAGACGGCTCCAGCGATTCCGGTATTCCCGGACATATTGACTTATCGAGTTTGATTTCCAAAGCGGATTGCGAGTGTTTGAACGAGTCCGACGAGCACCCGTTCTCGCATTGCTTGACACCAGGCTCGAGTCAGTACCTTGAGTCCGATTGCGACGAGCAGCTCATCATTAGTATAGGTTTTTCACAAAACGTTAAATTGCATTCGATCAAAATTCACGGTCCTCTTGAAAACGGTCCGAAAACGGTCAAGTTTTTCATTAATCAACCGCGAACTCTCGGCTTTGATCAGGCTGAATCCATGGAACCGATTCAAACGCTAGAGTTATCGCCGAAAGAATTGGTCGAAGGCGCAGTGATTCCGTTACGTTACGTAAAGTTTCAAAATGTGCAAAACTTACAGGTAATTACTAATTAATGAAACATTGATAGTAGTGCTAATTTTCCTAAAAATCATCATTTAGATGTTCGTCAAAGATAATCAGAGCGGGAGCGATGTTACGCGTATCAATTATATTGGACTTGTTGGTTCCCCTTTGAGCACAACAAATATGAGTGACTTCAAAAGAATCGCCGGTAAAAAAGGCGAAAGTCATTGATTTTAATTTGTTTTCTATTGATTTAAGAATTTTTTTAAACAAATATTGCAATTGATAATTATTGATATAACGCAAAATGTAAAGATCAAAATTAAAGTTTCAATCATTTGTAAACTTTAACAATTTGCGTATAAAATTTAATTTTTTTGTTTCTTTTTTTCAATATCATAAAATTTCTGGTTTTACGCTTCTTAAATTATAATCTTTTCGATTCTATTTTTAAATGTATCTAATCCCTTCAATGACTAGTGATTCCATTTGAAAAGGCTTCTTGTCTAACGTTGAAAAGGGTAAACAGTGCCCAGATATCTATCATTTCGGAGGGAATCATCGTTTTTACTTCAGTCGCACTTCACATTTCGATTATTCGATTCGAAATGCATAAATAAAATTAAACAATCACTCAACTATCAATTGATTGGAGATATGGGTCAATAAGTAAAAACGTTATGCCGAAAAATATGAATGATATACAAAACCTACAAGACTAGTTGCAAACCAAACAGTTGCCATCCACCACGTCATAAAACCTAACAAACCACGAAACAAAACAGGATTAAAGATCGCTTTCAAGGCTTGGAGATTGAATTCAGCGCTTCGTTCGACGTTGAGAGAGGGCTTTGCCGCTGACAATTGTGCCGAAGAGGTGAACCACGAATAATCGCCTAAAGTCTTCATCAAAAGTGTTGTGAAAAGACACATGAGAATGGGTCCGATATATTGCAACGATACAACACATAAATAGTAAAAAACTTGAGCAATCTGAAATGAAGATAATTAGATGATAGTTGCGGTTGATTTCAAGTTTCGAACCATTTTTTGAAGTTCGACGTTAGTTATTCGGCCAACTTCTTTTTTAAGACGTGATAATTTACGAGGTGCCAAATTAAGATAAGCTTGAAGATATTTTGGCATCAGAAGGAAGCGCAATGCAATTATAACTAGTATCACAATTAAACGTGTTCGGTCAAAATTATCTGAACTCATTCTTAAAAAGAAAGAAAAGAGAATGTAAGCTCTAAAAGATAAAAATAGCTACTCACAATACACCTCGTGTACCCCACGATCTTTCAGTAAAATAGCGTCTCGCAAACGGTTTCACCCACAGTAATGTGATAAATAAGGGTGAAACGAAACCGATGTGTAAAAGGAGTCTAGGAAATAAGATTAAAAGTTTACCAAACAAATTAGAACCATACTGTAATTTAGGGTTTCCTGTGCTATATGCTAAAGAATCTTTATGCATTTGAGCGAATCGTAAACCGGGAAACGTAAAAAATGCTCCAACTAAGCCACACCACACTGATAACCAAAATTTGAACATCAACTTCGATGTGGGTCCGGTGGCTGTTTCTGCCATTCCGTGGACTTCCAGCAAATGATAAGCACTTTGATTGAAACTAGAATATGCTTCATTTAAGCCAAACTCGAGAAAGTTTTCATCCATTATGAGAACAACCATTGAGAAAAGAAAGAATATACACGCGGACATAATGCACATCGATCGTTCGCCCATTGCTTCATCGCCGCCGCGAAAGTAGAGAGCAGTTAATGAAAGCATTAATTTGCTGAAAAAGATAAAAAACATTAAAAATTCAAATTAAAATTCATAAATAAAATAAACTCACCAACAAAACGCTAAAACTAGAGAACACCAAACTAAACTTAAGTTAAATTCACGATTATTAGGCACATAATAGAGATAACATTCAGAACAAAAGTAAACAAAAAGCGCACAAATAGCGAAATCAAGTAACCATTGATATTCAGCGTAATAGTGGAGTTTCAAGAGATCGTACGGTTTGATACGTTCGGCTTCGAGCGCGATGTCAATGTTTTTCGGCACCAGAAAACTACTATTCTCATCTTTAACGCTATTTTCACGTCTTTTACGCGAATTCTTGCTTTGCTGCTGTTTCTTCTCCGACGAAACTAAACCGGCACCGATCCGCAACTGTTCATTATTCGGATGTAAATACCGCACTAATCTCGTGAGTGTCCAACGCGCGAACGAATACTTCAACGATAATTTATGTAAAACGCTTAACATTACCATCGTTACGATTAATTGTACGCCGAATACAGACTGAGAAATGAAAGCTAATTGAGAGTTAATTTCGATAAACAAATACAAACCATTTTTTCAAAGCGCTTTTCGTTTCTAAGATTAGGTAAAAAATGGGAATTCAATTTTTGAACACTTTTAGGATAAAACTTTTCACATTCGAAAAAATCACGTTTCAGGGACCAATCGCTCGCTGCGTTCTGTTCACGAATTTTTACCGGCACCGAAATTTCGGTTTTGGAGTTTTTTGGTCGCTTTTCTTTTTCTTTTTTTTTTTAAATTATTCCGACCTAATTCCAAGAGTTTCGATTTTTTTTCGAATGAATTTTTAAAATTATTATTCGTTAAATTTAATCGACTATCTATAAATTTATATAAGCTTAACGCGTGATTTCGCTTGAAAAAATAAAATAAAATAAAATCAGTGACAAAACATGAATCGTAACTTCATTATTATTTTATAAAAATAAGCGGAACACCTGAAGTTATAGCTTGCAACATTAAAATTGATCTAAAATCGAGATGAATAAATTTATGATGATAAAATTTTCAACTTAAAAACATTTAATTATAAGTTTTTTAATTTTATTTTTTATTTTTTTAATGTTTCTCTTTAATGTTTGAAGTGATAAAGAGAAAAATCAATTCGTTAAAAAAAATTACAGAGAACATTATTTCAAAGACTGTATAACAATAACAGACTGTAATGACTGTAGGTATTATCAATAGACAGTATGAAAACGTACTACCGGACTTTTGCGGTTTTGTCATGCTTATAGTGGAGCAAGAGAGAGAGGTAAATATGGCAAAATATTGTAGTGGAACTCGGAAGAGAACAGAGTTGGTACGTGCTTCAAAAGTACTAAGAAGATCAATTTTTTCGATAATAAAACACAAGTTCTTGATTTTAAAAAAATTAAAATTTTAATTTTCAAAAATTTATATTTTTCTTATATTGAACAAAATAAATATTTCGCTATGTTTTCAATATAACCAATACGTTCCAATTCTTGATTTGAAACTTTAGAGCATAAATTTTAAATTTCTAATCTATGATAGCTAAAATACAATAAGAAAAATTAGACTTTTTCCTAAAAAAAATTCTAAAAAAGATATTACAATTATAAACAAAATATACAAATTGGAGAAGTAAAGGATTTGATTCGACTCAAATTTAAATATTATTTTGAATTCGGATCCTTTTTATCCATGAATTTGAGACCAAGCATAGAGATAACCATTAGAAGAATAACGATGAAATTGCAATAGATCAAAAATTCGGGAAATATTTGTATGTAATAGCCAATGAGTACAGGCAACCCGCAGGCGTTTGCAAAATTGCTAGAGAATGAAGCGAGTGCTCCGACCGTGTTCGTCATCTTAATGCGACGCTGAAGGCAATTGATAACAGTTGCGTACCCACAACCGAGTCCAGAACTTACTAGCGAGCCGCCAATCCAAAGCATCATTTCTGAGGTTTGCCCTCCAAAAATGATAATTAAATTGCCAAGGAACATAGCTGAAAGCAAAAGAGATAGCTGCTTGATTGGATCTATCTTCATCGAGAGAAATATGTTCAAAAGGCTGCCACATCCCATTGAAAGGGCGAAAGCTGAGAGCATCAAATTTCCTTTTGCTTTTGAAATTTCTAGATCAGAGTAAACAACAAATGTTGTCCAAAATTGGCAAAAATAAATATTTTTGGCTTGAATAAGAAATACCATAAAGCTACAAATAGACACAACTGTCCAAAAATAGGATCGATTTCTCTTCTCATCTTCAACGTTTTTAAGATCATTGCTCGCATTTTCAGTGTCGATTTCATCCACTTTCCAGCTTTTACTCGTTTTCAAAATCCATACTTGCATCAAGAGTACGAGTATAGCCGCGGCATTCATTGCTCCACCTAATGTAGCGTAAGGTATCCAAATTTCTGATTGAATATCATGGTCGATGTTATGGGCAAAATCAAATGCATGTGAACCGTTTGAGTTGCTTTTTGTTACATTTTCCCTCATCTCCTGCATCTTTGAACCATCTAATCCTGGCGAGAGGAATGGATGCAAACAAAGTGGAGTAGCGAACGCAGACAAAATTTGAATGAAAGAGTTTGCCTGCACAAAAGGTCTGCTTTTGTCTTGCCACATTTCAATCAGTGTGACGATAATGCCAGATCGAAATACGCCTG
>NCKU01001692.1:0-23649 GCA_003675995.1 Dinothrombium tinctorium
GCTTGACATTGTCGATTCACATTTTTAAAAAATCTCCAATTTCTTTAACTTGAAGAAACAAGATTTGCTTGATAAGAAGTCAAATTTTTGCATTTTTCTTCCTATTTTCGCAAAACACAAATATGATCAAAAAGATTCAATTGAATATTTCGACAATCTCGAATTGTAGTCAATTTAAATGTTTCTGTTCGATAACGCGTAATAAAAGTGTTCAAAAATTTTTTACTTCAACTGTAACATAAAAATTTTTCTCGTTCTTTTAATTTATCGTCTGATGCTCGTAAATTAAAGATTTAAGATTGAACTCTAAAAAATATGTGCTCTACGGTGTTCGGATGTTCCAAAAATATGAGGCCGTAACGCTCCATTTTATTTCAAACTATTTTTATCTCGAATTGAAAAAAGCGGTTTGACTTGTAAGTAATATAATGAGAATATAAATCTTTTAGCTAATAGTTTTAAGTAATTTAATATTTCTTGTCATTAGCGAGAATTTTGAAATAAGACTTTCCCTCTCTCTCAAAAAAAAAAAGTTGAACATTTTAAGCAGATGAGTTTTGAAGCAAAAGATGAACTTTTCAAGCTTATTTTGATATGAATTTTATTCATAAAAAAACATTGAACTTATGCATGCTCTAGAGATTAAGTTATTAACAATTTCGAACAAAAACCGAGAAATTCACAAAGTAGAATGACTGATAATTAAATTTTGGTAAAGTAAAACTCTATAAACGCAAAAGTTTTAAGCGTCAGTTTGAAATTTTTCTAAAATATATTTAAAAACTATGATTTTAAAAATAGGGGCAAGAAATCAATTGTGTAACTATGTTTTGGAGTTATTCCACTAGAAATAATAATTAAAAAATGAAAACACAAACTTTTCTTAAGAGTCGATGTTAGCAAATAAAAAAGAAAAGTTTCACAGAGGTTCGCTTCATTTTTTTATGTAAAATTTCACAAAAAAATCAAAATCGAAAAGCTTTTATCGAGATTTGTGCTTGTATTAGAGAAGGAGTTGTGAAAAGCATGAAAAGAGATATGAAATGTGTGAATATTACCCTAAATTTGAGGCAGTAAAGAAAACTAATGAACTTCTGCTTTGATGGTATGCAAAGTATATCACACTTATTTTCATTGAACCGCTGAAAGAAACCAACAACAAGCTTCGCACATAAACAGAAGATTGTTAAGTTTTCAACGCTCGAATAAATGAGAAGTTTTCCTCTATGAATATGAGTATAGATAAAAAAAACAAGCTCTTTTTGCATGCAAACCTTCAGATATTGCTGCTCTGCTTCTTCTTCTTGGAATAATCGATTTCGGCTTAGGTTTCAGCTTTTAACTTCTATTTTTCGATTTGTGATATAAAGTATACACGTAAAAAACAAATAAATACAAAACTTTCTCTGCTCATCGATATTTTTTGCTTTTAGAAATTCAAGCCTAAAAACTCTCAGCGAGCTTTTACAATTACTATGCGTTTCAATTATAATCGTCTGTGAACATAAAAAAATTTCACTTCGTAATGAAATATTCTTGGTATGTGAAACTTTTTTTTCTATTCACTGTGGTAAATCGGCAAATTGGGAATTAAAAACTTGTTAAGCTTATCCAAGAATAAAAACTTAACATTTTGAATTCCAATATTATAATTACATATGCAATTCTGTGAATCTGTTTTGACAATAAACATACATGAAGTTTTGTGTTTTAGTTTAATTAACGATAAAGTGATGATAAAACATGTCCAAACTGAACTTGCACAAAGTATTATTGCGGTCTCGCGCGTGCAGTGGTGACCATTTCAAGATGAACTCGGTCGCAAACTTAGACTCCACTTTCACTCTCTCATAAAAAATAAACAAAAAAGTCTTAAAAAGAGTGGACAAAATTTTTTAAATAAGGGTAAATAAAATATGGGGTTATTCAGAAATTGCCCATACTTTGCAACGTTTGAAATAATATTTTCAAACAAGACAAATTTATCGTTCTTTTTAAGCTATAAAAATTTTTATCACAACTTTTTAACTCTAAAATTTTTTATGTTAATTTTTGTGCAAGTTCAGTTTGGACAGGTATTATTTGTAAAAAAGGTTTTTGCATGAAAATTGTTTCGAGCTTAACGGGAAAACAAAAGGCAAAAACTTCAGTCGTGTTTATAAACCAAAACACGGAGTTAAGCGATATTTTAGATTGACTTTTGGAAATCATTAATCAACGGCTGTTGGCAAAAACAATAAAATGGATTGACAGGTGACAAATTGCTAAATATTGGCGAATCGCTCGTAATTGTGAAACGTAGTGAAAAAGCGGAGAAACGTTCTTTTCTTGAATTTTTTGAGTGCAAAAACAGTATAAACAAGGTGAGTGCTTGTAATCAAAAGCAAACACTTTCGGTGAAATAAAAGTTTTCGAAGGCATTAAAAAATAAGTTGCGTTTTGAAACGAGTGGAGAAAAGTGTGAGTAAATTGAAAGAGCGAAAGAAAAGTGCGGCTTCGCGATAATTTTGCTCGTCGAAAGCGCCTTTGGGTATTGCTTTCAAACGAGATTTCCGCTTCCCTGTTGAGTGCATGCATCTCCTAACATCGGTGCTTACATATACGCGCACATATACACAGACGTGGTTACCACCTTTAACCATTCATTTCTATATTCGCGTTTTATCGCAGAGTACAAGAGAATGGAATCGGAAGAGAGGAGCTCTTTCGAGAATGGATTTTGAAAAAATGCTCCGCTTCTAAATGATTATTATTCGAGTGCTTTTAGCAAACTGCTTTAATCATTGTATCATTACATACAATTGGACAACCCTTCGAGAGAAATAACCTTTGCGGTTTTAGATAAGAGCTGTCGCAACAATGAAGCCGAAGTAGCGCAGAAAATGGCTATTATTCATGAGCCTGTTGTTGGCGAGCAGGAACGCAAAAAGTTTTCTATTGCCTTAGGTTTTGTTAATATTACGATTGCAAACACTCGCTTCGCTCCGGCAAAAAAGCTCCATTTCGCTCTTATGCACGCGTCTAATTTCTGACGTTTTTGCTCTTCGCGCTTTAAACTTTTATGTAAATATTAATTATGTTAAAAAGCGTCTCTAGCATCAATGACGTTAATTGCTTAATTAAATTTAGCGTCGCGATTTATTTGTTTTGCTCTTTAAGAACGATGAATAAAATCTTTTTTTGCTTGCTTAATGCGTTTAAATAGGCAATTCATTAAAAAGTGACGCTCGCTAAAAATTAGTTTAGCTACGTAAATGTTGGCGAAAAACTCATTTTCGTTTGTTTGCGTAATTTTTTCGAAGAATGAAAATGGATTATCAGTCAAAAAGCAGTTTTAAGGTATTTAAATCATGGCTACTTCAGTTTTTCACTGTGCACACTATGGCGTATGCGAGCATGAAATTGTCGATTTCTTTTTGACGAAAGAGATTTCGATTTCTGCAATTTTTTAATAAAAACTCGCGAGTTTTCTCTTCCTTTCAACGTTTTAAGCCTTTTCTGCCTAAATTTCGATAGCAAGAAAAACTGATGGTTTGAAATGCATCCATTAAATTTGATTTATCAAATCTGAAATCCGAAGCAAGAAAAGTTTTGATTTCACCGAAAGCTAAGCTGCGTTTTAAGAAAAGATTGATCACCATGGCTGTTATTTTTCGTGAAAATTTTTCCATGAATTTTCTCGATTTTTTTCGTTGTTTATAAGCAGACTAAATTTGGCCTGGAGTTGTGCTCGATGTTTGCTATCATTTCAAAGATCATTTCACGAACTATTAAAAACTCCGTGATTCCCGAAAACTAGAAGCGCTACTATTGATTACGTAAGCTCCAAATACGTTGTGCGTTGTGAAAGTTAAATTCTTTTTAATGATCATATTGAGCACTACTTTTAAATATGCTTTGAGATTTTATTTTATTTTATTGCAAAAATGAAATGATTGTAACTAATGATGTTTGTCACGAGTACCCCACCGAGTTAAACATTTTTCACATGGAGCTTTAAAAATTGTTTCCTCTCAAAAAGCTTTTATTCCGATTCAAAGTGTTTGTTTGAATACACTCGAAAATAGATTACAGAGTTCTGAATGCGTTTTCATTCATTAACGCTCATTCATTTGAAAGCAGGCAAAATTTGGAAGAAAAATAAAAACGACGCTTTATGCATCCACATTTTCTTCTCATTCACATAACTCATAATTGCGAGGCATACAAAAGATAAATGTTTTCAAGTATTTGTATCATTTGTTTTCATTTCTCGGTTTCTACTGCTAGAGTAATTTAAAATGCACTTCGCTTTCATCATTGAACAATGTGATAGCAAAAAATTATTTTTTGATCAACAGAACTTCAATAATATATGAGACAATCTCGGGTCGCAAAATTCGAAATAAAAAATATTTTGAAACCGAAATGAGTGATTTTCTTAGCATTCATCGCTCACTATCAAATGTTAACACTAATTATCTATGCATTTGTGTTTGTATATTATATGTGTATAAGAGCTCCTCTTTTTATTATACGGATCGATGTGTGCAGTTTAAGTTAGAAGTCAAATAATGGTCAATAGTCTCATCGCTGTGCGCTTCACTACTTTAAGATTTTCTCAGGTTGACGCAGTGCATCCTACTCGCTCTAGAATCCGGTACACATCTTCTGAATTCTCTCCTGATGCGACACATCACAGAATCAGTAATAAAGAAAGCTTACGATGTGAAGCACGATTCTCAACTTTTGTTTTCACTGCTCAATATTTGAATATTTTTTAGAGCAAAAAAAGTTCTTCGCGAACAAAAAGATCTGAAGAAACTCGTGCTCACCATGAAAAAGGTTGATTCTGGCGAGAGATAGAGCGCCCTTATTTAAATATAAAAAGATGTGTTTGCTTTGATCACAAACGTGTGTTCAGCATTCATCAATCATAATGCAAGACGAGTGCAATTTTGTTCGGCGGCAACAGATTGGTAAAGAAAATTACGTTTTAACATAAAAAGAGAAGAGAGCTCGGCGATGTGCAGGACCGCGATGCGACCTATTTACATTGGCGCATTTCACTAGCAGCGGTACATGATTCATTCGTATGTATGGCATTGTGTGCGGCACTAGATTCGCAAACACAGCGAAAAAGGGAGAAGCGAAGAGGAGAGTTTGTTGGCCGAGCGCGTAAAAAATAGGCAGCAGCTCGTCTTTCAACCGCAATGTGTCTCCACATAAATCTCCATACAGTCTCCATATAGCTTGTTTCGGTTTGAAACAAGCGAAGACACTGCATTAATAAAATGGATAAACAGCGTCGAAAGCGAAGCGCAGTGAATAATTGAGCGCGCGCTTTACAATTCGGCGAACTCACAATCAGACTAGACAAAAAGCGAAGTCATTTCGAAAGCAAATATTATCAAACTTATATGCAATGAGTTTGTGTGTGTCAACTGAAATTTATTTAACGCCAACGCAGAAAAGAAGAGCGAAGCGAGCGAGCGAGCGAGAGCAGAAGAGCTTTTTCTATGGAGAAATTCGCTGTCAAATTTTTCAAAATGAATCATCTTTTTAAAGAATGGAGAGCAGAGCGACGCGAAGAAAGGCAACACTGGCAGTGCTTTCGATTTCATCAAACTGTCAACCACAGGTTACATTCGTCTAAATGCTCTACGCTCGCATCAATATTTGCTCGTCGTTCGATTCGAGCGCTTTTCTCGCTATTCTCTTCGCTCGTAAAACTTTTCGAGTTGCAAGAAAGCATTTGAAAATTGAATACGTTCTACTAGCGAGATAAATCACGCAAAATTTTATGCGTTAGGGCACATTTCAATAAGCGTAGGTCAAAAACCTCCTTTAAATACTAGCTCAAAATCGCTGTATACGCTCGCCTCGTCTTCTCTGTCTGAAAAGTAAACATCGATCGCTTCTTTTTCACTTTTCATTTTCTTTCTCCGCACAAGCTTTTTTGTTCGTGTGTGATTCGAAAACGCAATGTAAGCGTGATTCCGAGACAAACGCGACCAGCGAAATTGGTTTTCAAAAGTGTGTTTCTTAATAATAAAATTATTGCAATGAGTAGATGATATAAGCGCACAATCGATACTCTTTGTAAGAAAATCCAATTATGAAAAAATGCTTCCTGAATACAAGATACGCGCAATTATGGCCATTATTGCATGAGCGTTAAGGCTTATTATGTGCTCGTTATGGCGCACGCTAAACTGTGATAAGAAATAAGAGAGTGTGTGGTAAAAGAGTAAAACGTGAGCGAACAATTATTCACGTCAAGTCACGCTCACAGGGGGTCATCATTTCAATATTTTCGGCAAAAATTGCTGAAATTTCTGGTTTCGCGATGATTTTTTTTTTTACGGTAAAACCGAAAATGCACTTGATAATTTCTAATACGTTCGTTTAAGCTCTTAGAAATGTATTTTGAGTTTTTCAGCTCAATTTTCAAGTAATACTTATAGACTTTCAAAAAATTAGGCCTCTCAGAAGTTCTCTAGGTTTCTAAACGCAAAAAAACCTCAAAAATATAAAAGTTTCAATAGCATTTCAAAGCTAAAATGCTTTACGAAATTTAGGAAAAGAAATTTATAAAGGGACGTTTATGTTTTGAAAATGGTATGAAAGCTATTAGAAAAACGAATTTATGATACTGAAATTTGTAAGTAGAAAAGAAAAATTTGTCCAAAAGTCAAGGTTTGAAAAAATTTAAAAAACAAAATTAATAAAGCGATTCATACAAAATTTTTAGTCTAATTACAGTGGTTAAAGGTTGAGAAACAATTTGAATCAAAAAGCTTTCTCTTTATTCACTTAAAATCATTTTTTGTTTGATTTATTTTGATCCTGATCCTACCTTGACCCTTACGAACTTAAAGTTGCTATATCTTGAACTCTTGAAAACTCTATTATAAGACATTCTACACACAGTATCTGTTCTTGATGAAAACAAAGCTAACGGAAGAAAGTTTTCGAGGATCAAGCACAAACTATAGACAAACAAACTTTTCTATACGTATTAAGGGGTATTTAGAATAAGTACGCTCGCAAAACTTTAATCTCAAAAGGTTTGGGAATATGAATATAATCATTTGAAAATTATTTAAGTTATTTGCACTTGCTTGAGTTAAAAGTACACTCGTGTCCATAAAATCTTTCATTTTACTTAAAACATGCTTTGCCGAATAGCAATTAAATGAAAGACTTTTCTGGAAATTTTCTTTGTAATATTTGTTATCTTAATTAAGTACGGCACTGCTTACATTTACAGAATAACTATGCTAACAACTTCCAATTAATTATATTAAATTATAAATTTAATTACATTTCCAAGAATAAATCAGCGTTTACTAAGCATTCGACGCGTAAAGTTCTATTCATGTGCTTCTTATTGTCGAATTCGAATTCGAGCGAAACCGAATCGATCGTTTTTGGAATTCTTTCTTAACCCGTTTTCAGCCGAAAACCGGCGAGAACACTCATTGATCACTTCAAGTTTGCGAAAAGTCTTATGCTTTATAATTGTTTACACAAAGCTTATTCATGCATTTCAGTTTAATGCTGATGAAATGCTGTCGAATTATTTAGCTTGTGAGCTTTGATAAAAAGTGTAAGCGCATTAAGGCAAATTGAACGAATTTCTAGATAATCGAAAAGATTCAATTTTGTTGCAAATAAAAATTTCGAAATAATTTCTATTGATTATTCATTTTAACACTAATGTTCAAAAATTGCGAAAGACTTACTCGAAAAAGTTGAGAAAATTTTCTTTATTGCAAATTTCGTTTTGAATAAAACTTCATCGAAAGTCTGCATTCGCCAACTGGAGACCGTCTCGACACAATTAGATTTAAGTTTAAAACATTTTACAAATTTGACACGAAGAAAAATTTGCCAGCGTATTTTTGACGGTCGTACGCGGACACGGATTTTTAAAACTGAATGAATGGTTATTTGTGAAGACGCAAGTAAAACTATTTACAAAATGAAATGCAAACTACACTAAATTTACATTGAATTATCGCGACTTGAAATGCACACACTTAAGTCTGCACAATGCAAAATAGAACTGAAAACTGTCCTTGATTGGCAAAATGAAACGTTAAATACAATTTACTTGTGTTAACATATGAGCATTTATTAGATTTCCACACTATTTACAATAACCTTGCACTCTCGACTTTGAAATAAATTCACAGTCATAGTCAAATTGACAAGTTTCAGTCGATACAACTTTTTGTCGCAACGTGTTCAATATTACAAAAGGGTGTTGATCGCATTTTCAAAAGAAACATCTAAAATAATTAACTGAGAAACTCTCTTAAAATGCACACCCGTAGCAACAATTATGAAAATTGAAATTTTACATGGAAAGGATAGTGTATTAATGGGGTCAGAGAGTATTTATGAATTTATGAATTATAGACAAACTTTTATAAACTTTTTCAAAAAGCGCCAAACTTTGGTCCTGTTCTTGCAACAATGTAAACCAGATTTTGCAAAAAGAAATTGAAAGCTTCATTCTCAAACCTCTTTAACTCTAGCTTTAAATTAATATTTTCGGGATACCTTTTCCTATTTTTATTGGTGTTTAGATAAACATAAAACAATGAAAATCAATTTAAAATTTTGTTTCCATGGTTTTGATGGTTCCATTATATTAAATAAATATGTCTGCCATTTTGAAACGTGAATTATAACAAAGTATAAAATTTAAAAGATAAAATCTATGAATTTAAAATTGTACTGCTTTAATCATTGGGTTTTAATTCAGAGATAGCAAATATCTTCATTGTTCTAATTCTAAACACACTGATATTTGCAATTCAACGTTCTCGTTATGTTATAATTAGGGTTGTAAAATATTTGTGATCACAAACTTTTAAAAAGCATCTAAATGGAAAGTACTCTTAATAAAATTATCAAAAATACAATTTTTTCAAAAAATGTTGATTTAAAAATCACAAAATTTTACATATTTTAGGAGATTTTCACAAAAATGAAATTTGGAACTTAAGCAGGTTTTTCAAATAAAGGAGTCAGAACTGCCCTTTTTGGCTTAATTAATTTGATTTTATGTATGGCCATACAAGAGAGCCACAAGTTTTGAGTTACAGCAATAAGATGAAGGCATCATGAATGAAAATCAATTAGGTTTTGATACGTTTTAATACCCGCAAATGGGATAAATTTATAATGATTTCGCTTATATAAAAACCGAAAATGTAAGTTATTTCATAGTAGAGCAAAAAAAAAGTGAAAAAATCACAAAAGTCACACATTCACATTCATTTTGTGAAAAGCAAAGTAACAAGCAAAAATCAATATTTTCATTCTTCTTTATCGTTTGAGTAGTTATTATTAAAAGAGTTAATTTTACTTAAAATTCAAAATCAATTTTTAAATTAACTAAATGAATCAATCTATGAATTGAACTGAGAATATCATTTTCAAAAAGCGTTGCGATTATTTTGAAAAATTTGTAATGCCTTTTGATTAAAAGCATCTTTCATATAAAACAATTTTTTATATCATGCTATCAACATTTTAACTTATTCGTTTAAAGTTTACTGTTTTTTCAGCGCTTTTATACAGAGTCATCAGACATCTATAAGATAGCTGATAAAAAGTTCTTTCATTTAAAACAAACGCGGTGAAAATAATACAAACAATGTTTTTGGCTTGAAAGCTTTATATTGACGGCGGTTTAGATTGTATTTTGAAGGATTTTGTCGCTGTGAATTGATCGACGAAAATCGTTTTAATATGAAGAAGAGAAATTTAAAGAGAGAGGAAATAGCTTCACAATGATAAAGCTAATAAAGGCTTATTTGCGCATTGTTCGGTTTTCTAATGTAAGAACAATGAAACTATACACTTTGGGTGAATCTAAGATTCAATACTCTAAGAGACAATACTTAGTACAATATTCAAGCACCGCTCTTGTTGAGAGTGGATTCGATGATGTTGTGGCTGCTTCTATTGCTCATCAAAAGAATTCAAGAAAAGTAAAACAAAAAAAGCGACCACAATTCGATATTATCGTTTCACTCTTCGAAAAGGAATTGAATCTCGAGGAATAGTATCGATAAGTGGTAAATCGTGGGGTCTACCGCTGTGATCCTGAAACGAGCTTTTGGACCTTACAAGCAAAGTGTGGTGGATGATGAAATCATAAATACTTTGATCGAAATAATGTTTTACAAGGAGAAGAAGAGGAAGCAATAAAGGGAAAAGGTTACATACGAGATCTAAAAAGCTTCTTTTGCTCAATAATTGACTACTCTTTCTTTAATTAAACAAAAAGACCAATTAAGTGTAGGAAAGAACAGTGTACTTTCTCCTCTTTTAATCAATATGCATTCGCGTATGACTTTAAGTAATATTTAGTATAAGATTTAAAACACAATCCATATTAATTCAACTCTTATTGTCTTTCTATTTTAATTTTTTGTGCGATTTGTCAATGGTTCGCATGGTCTACCATAAAAAATTAATAACAATTGAATTATATAATATAAATTGGTACATAAAGAGATCGAGCGTACATAAAAATACATTGTATATACTTGTGTTGTGCCTATTGATAAAGATTTAGATGATCAAATTAAATTCTTTAATGAAATATTCATTTTTAATCATGCCTAGTTCCAAGTATTAAGAAAAAGTCTTGTGATGAATTTTTGAATGCTCTCTAAGATAAGGTTGCTTTCTAAAAAATTTTCACCTTTCTATTATTAAAGCGGTCATAAATTATTCTACATTATGTATTAGTGTTTCATAAATTTATTAAACATTTGTTCGAAATGAATCTCAACGCTTCTCTTTTCAAGGGATTGAAATGTTGCGTCTGATAATTTGAAAAGTTTCAATATACGTTTCGATGAAATTTTCTCAGCGAATGTTTCTTTAGAATAAAGCTCTCAAGTTAAGTGTTTAAATTATCGAATAAACTATCCATTCTTTCGACTATTAACCCGTTGAAAACAAAAATGTTCAGATCACATGTGAACGACCAGTGTGCATACATTTGAGTGCACTAGTTGATCACATTTGCTTTTGTCATTACTTTCAGAAAAGTTTGAATGGGCTCGATGAGAAGAGAAGAAAAAGTAATCGAAGCCGTGTACAAATAAAGATTTCGTACGAGTTTGTTCTAATAACTCGTTACGCACTGTAAATTCGAGAATGGTATCGACAAAACTTCCGAAAAAGGAAGATAATTTCTTTTCTTTCTGAGCAACTCTCTCGCGAATACGATTCAACATTAGACTTGATTTTGTTATTTTACTGCCCTTTATGCCTCTAACCAAACATTGCCTTTCAAGCATTACTTTAACGCAACATTCAAAATCCGAATGTCGAAAGAAAAATGTATAAAAATATCCATTTTCGAAGCTTTGCGAGCAGAGAGTGAAATAATACATGGTTTTTGGTGAATGCCTGCGAGAGATTACCATTTAAGACCGAGCATTTGTCGAACGCTCGCTTTTCAATCTTATATTCGAAAGTCAATTTTATGACGAAAAAATGTAGGCACAATAAGCGCGAAAGCTCAGCTGCAATAAGCAGATAAGTTGCAATATTTGCTTTCTCTCTCATTGCTTGTCGTATTTCATTAAAAAAATGATTAAAATGATATTGAATTTGGAATACTGTGTAGCAAGCATTTTGAGGATTATGTAATATTATATTATCTTTACTCATCTCTCGCTGCTTTTATTCCGCTTTTCGCTATTATCACTCGTAATCCTTTGCGTAGATTTGAAAAATGAAATAACTAAAAGTATCCGTATCGCGTTCGCTCTCCTCCCGCTTTCGCTCGAGTAGCATCCTCTCTCTCTCTCTCTCTTTCGCTCTCCGCTCGCTACTTTGCGCTTTTAACGATTTCATACGTTTTCAAAAGCCGAAAACAGTATTTTACTTTGCGAAAAGAAGAAGAGAGGAGAAGAGTTTTAAAAAATCCAAAAACCACATTATTTTTGGCAGAGAAAAGCTTTCTGCAATATCACACACAAAGTTCACCTCGAATTTTTATTTTTCCGCCGTTGTCTGAAACACACGCTGTGAACGTATTCAGAAATTTAGCGCACCACACTTTGGCCGTTTGCATGGAAACATTTGTTAGGAACATTAATTTATAAGCGTAATTAATTTTTTTAATCTCTCTTCTCTTAGCGTGTCTTTATATGTTTTTGTAATTATAAAAAATCTATAAAAAATTGAAGAAAAAGTTTGCTTTACTCCTTAAGATAATTAAACATTTAGAAGGCGGTGAAAACTTTGAAATTCAAATTTCGCTGCTGTGTAAACGTTATAAATTCAAATATTTTTTAAATCTTCAATCTTATATTTAATAAAGAACTTTTCTTTGAGTTAGAAACAACGATTTTAGATGAAAATTTGTCACATAAACAAGCACAAAGCCTCATGCACAATAAACACAAGCATCACCTTTTATCAAAGCTACACACGCGAAGATTTTGATAGCAAAACATTTTCACTTATTGCTTTAAATTAAATGAAAAATAAATTAAATCAAAAGGTTAAATCATTTAAAGCTGCAATTCTTAAAGTGTAATCTAAAAGATAAACTAGATTCGATTTGAATTTTTAATGTCGCTCTTTTAATCAAAATATAGTACTGATAGCACTTTATTAGGCCAACTTCATGAGTTTAGGTTTTTGCCTCTCTTACGAGCTTTACTTTATGAATCTTTTTTCGAATTGACAAGAAGCTTTGTACTAATAAAATTTCAATTTAAAAGCAATTAATCTTTATAAAAAAAGTCTTATTATGAAATTTGAGTGAAAATTACTTTTGAATATAAATGACAAAATTTGGATAAGGAAGCTTCGTCTGATTGAAGGCTTTCACTTAGCACATTGTGTTGATCAATGAGTAAATCAAAAATGCACGCTTTACATATATAAAAAAATGCATTATTAATAAAACATAAATTGCAAAGCGCAATTGCATTTCATGACCTAAAAATAAGAATTGTTTTAAGCATATACTTGATCAAGCGAAGGTAAATAAAAGTATGAAAAGTACATACATTATCGTAAGCATTAATTGATTTTGTTCGCTTTGAATATCATGAGGCGAAAAGTTTAAAAATTATATAATTATTAGTGTCAATTACTCAATTTTGCTTAATTAATCGATCGTATAACTATTACATTAATTTCGCTAATATAAAGCTAATGTATTTTAGCATTTGTCATTAATAGCAAAAGTATATTTAATGCGGCAAACAAACGAACACAGTTGCGCATATAGCGAACGCATTTCTCATTTTGTTTTCATTGCATCCACGCCTGAATGCGGACAACGATTGGCAATTAAGTTTTTATTTTTCGCAAACAATCGCGACACTTATTTTCCAGCAATTATCTAAAACAATGGCAATTCATTGGCAGCTGATTGCAAGGTTTGAAATTTGGCCAAATTGCTTTGAGAAGAAGCGTCGCGAATACACAATAGAGGCGCATCTCATGAAAGAGCGACTTGTCGAATTGAGTTGTTACTCGGATCAAAAATTTGTTAATTATTTGCAGAAAAGACAATGAAGCCATCACGAGTGACGAGCTCGAAATGAAGCCGCACAACGCAATAGAAAAAATAAATGAATAAACGACATTAGCATTGCCTTATGGCGTAGAGCGAAATTGAATTTGTGCTTGTGTGGCGTACGCATTAGCCGCGTTGGCAATAGAGTAATGCGTTAGCAGCAAGGTATCTAGCAGCGATAATTTATAACCATTATTTACATGTTCATCACATATACACGGCATTTACGTTCGCTTGTTTAAGTTCATTCTTCTTGCTAACAAAACGCCATGTATCATTCGACGGTTGCAGTGTTCACCAATTTTGCAGTCGATTTTTATGCAAGCATGAAGCGAGTTTGCGATCGCTGCCCTATGGGAACCGCTGTGCAATAACCATGTCTGACATGAATTCGCTTAATCATTACTTAAAGCATCGAGATTATTGCATTCGATTAAATGCAATCCGAAATGAGATTGAACTCAGTTTTGAGCGCAAAATAAATCAAACGAGTCGCGAAATTTATGTACGCATATAAATAAGCGCAAAGCGTTTCCTGCGAAAATACATTTTTTGCATAAATTGAGCGCGTTTTTTTTGCTCGCAAACCTTTTAAAACGATTTCCTCAATAATTACTCTTTCCGCGCTTTACATATATCTCCTCCTTCACAATTGCACGCAAACGGCAACCTTTTAAATAAATTGTGCTGCGCGCAAATAAAAACGCTTGATTCTAGGCACATAATAGTCACTAAGTACTCCCGAAAATTGCTATTTTTAATCATTTCAAAATGTTCTCTGGACAGCAGCTTTAAATTCGCGCTTCAAAACAGCGCAAATTTTATCTCTTCATCTTTTAACAGCATCACTGGTGGTGATTACTACCATCGACCAGCGTACGTAAGCGCTCGCAACAGCAAACACTCGAGCACCCGCATCCTAAACACGCTGAAATGCTAGCGGCAAGAGATGAGTAAACTTTTTTTGCCAATTGACTTCAAAAAGCTCATTCAAATAAATTATTCTATACCGAAGCTCGTAAAAATCCACTCCGCTTTTAGCTTCTTTATGACTTCCTGTAATTTGTAAGCCTTAAAAAGAATTCACAATTTTTCATCTCGCTACACAAAACTTAATACAACTTTTGACAAGGGAGAAAAACATTTCAAAGACTTAATTCAGATGTTATGAGACGCAAGATTTGTACTTAAAGTCACAATGTAGTATATTCCGCTTTCACCAGCATGAAACTAAAAGTTTTTTAGTTTTTCTGCGACAATTTGTTATCGTCAAAATTTTTTCTATTTCATAGATTATTTTTGTCTTTTACGTTTTTTACATAGAATAATGAGCGAGCATGTCATAATTTTTTCATTAGTTTCTTTGTACGTTTCGTTTTAATCGAAAATATTTCTTGCTTCTGACTTTTTGAAGCAGCGCCGCATTTGTTATCATTATTCATATTTTCATATTCTGTTTGATAAGTTTGGTCAAGAATCAAGTTGACAAGCAAAATAAATCCTTTCATAGACAGATTTAGATTTAAATAGAACATGTGTCTGAACTTAATGTGCCAATACTTCTCTCCGTGGCGTGGTGTGAGGTTGAGAATTACCCCCCATAGATATGAAATTAACAAATTTCGGTTGCTTCAGATTTTCACTCATTTCGCCGAAATAAAGAAAAAGTTCGAAATTGTAAAATTAAATAAAAATTTAAAATTAAACCCTCCACAACCAGCCTTAATGACGATAGACACGTGAGAAGGTTGTATTTCAGTTTGAATTGTTTCTGAGAGTCAAATGACCATTTGGTTCATATATCTAATAAAGACTGTATTTCACTTGTGCATATTTCATGAGATATTAAAGTTTGAATATTCATTAGTAGAAAATTTTCAGGATTACTGTAATTATAGCCTGTTTTTAAATTGAAATTTAACAAAAACTTCGTGACGAGTGGTTCACCATTATTAGCTTAAATTTTTTGCCTTTGAAAAACTTTCATTTAGCAGCTACATTCTGTTATATTATTGATGTTGCCAAGCAAATGGCCAAATTTTTGTAATCTAAAGAACGCTAAATAAAGTGGTCATTTGATTAAAGTCATTTGGTGTTTAGGTTTCAAATTTAGCTAAAGTGAAACAATATTGCAAAATTGTTAACTGTCGTAATCGAAGAATATCAGAAATCGCTAGAAAAAAGTCAGTCGACCTTTAGAAAAGAATGCTGATTACACGTCTCTTATTTCATTGTAAAATTTTGAAATCAGAAAAAAATCGCCGTAATCTGACAAAAGAAAGCATCGAAAAGCTTTTATTTTTTAATTTAAGCTCATTTTTGATGTCGAAAGATATGCAATTTGATTAGTAGTATTTGATTTTCAAGCGTATAATAAGAACAAATTTTTCAATTTTTTAGCACATATCACATCACATATTTAGATCAATTTCGAGCATATAAATACCTGTCTCTAACAATAGCTTTTTATCTCCTAGCACTGCAAAAGCTTGCTCATAAAAACAAGCTTCAACTTTACTTTCTTTTTGAACAGCTTACTAAATATCTCTGCAAACATTTTAAAAAATTTTTCTTCAATTAAAGTTCTTACGTTATTAAACTGTATGTCAATGGGTCTCTGTGTTAAATAACTTTGAGAACTTATCAAGGTATGCAAAGTGGATCAAGCAAAATGATTTTTGCGAACAATTTATTCGGTGAAAAAGGGTCAGGCGAAGTGAAAAGTAACCGAAAATCCGCGTATTTGAAGTGTAAAGCGAAAGCATAATAAATGATTTGATGCAAACACTTGAAATAAAACAATAGTTCTAGTGAAAGCATCAATTTCAACGACATGACAGAGAAGAAAAAGTTCAATTTCATCAGAGTAGAAAAGGAGCAGAAGTTGGTGGAAAACGTGCACAAATCATACTTTCAATAATGTGCTCAAAAAAGAGACGAATGAAACGAGAAGTGTTTTAAAGGATTTGCAACCGATACTTCTCTTCCAATAAATTGATCATTTTTAAAAAGTTTCTCCTCTTTTTCGAAAGAAAAAGCAAATTTTAAAGTAAAAGTATGGCTTCAGAAGCGAAATGCATTTGCTTTCCTCTTTTGTTTTCGTATGTTTAAAAGCATTTCGATTTTTGCGAGTTATTGGTTTCACTAGAATATAGCGAAGAATAAAACAATTTGTTTCGTGTCAGCGTCATCCTTTTCATATTATCAAATGGCGTCAAAAATATATGTGAAAACGAAGAATACGCTATATTCTCTATGGTGGTGTATGTAGGAAAACTACTAATTTTCGCTTTACAAAGTACAGTCAGAGACAGATTGTTTTGCATCTGAACTTGCAATCGACACTGATATCGCACATTTTAAATGCAAAATTCAGATTAGAGCTAAGGGAAAATATGCAAAATTATTTTATTTACTTTTTCAATTGAATTCGCTATTCATATTTAATATGGTAGAGGACGGCCGCGAGATTCAATAAGCATTTGACACTTTTTAAACATTGAACTTACCAAAATCACGGACTATCTCAATCAGTTCAATTCCCACATGATAAGGCAGAACAAATTTAAATCTTCTCTTTATGTCTATAACAGGCACATTTTCAAAATGCTTTCCTTGAATTGAAATCAATAGTTGAATTTCTATCTTTTCCCTTAGCTCTAATCTGAATTTTGCATTTAAAACGTGCGATATCAGTGTCGATTGCAGGATTAGATGCAAAACATTCTGTCTCTGACTGTACATACAATTGTCGATAAAGTTCGCTTGCTTTGTTTACCTTTTAACCTGATTAATCAAACTCGCTCTATGAATCCGAAAATGCGCTTGAAAAGAATGGTTTTGAAGAAAAATAAAATGCAACTCTCAATTACTGGGTGAAAGACTGACACAATAAAATCAAAACAATAGCTACAAAATGAAACAGTAAGTTTATATTTATTAAGTTTTAACAGATTTAAACTCAACTATCATTTGTAAACCAATGAAAATTTTTATCTCAAAAACAAGCTTTTTGATTTTAAAAATCAAAGTTGCAGCATTATCATGAAAAAGTTGAAGAAGTCAGTATGAATTGTTTAAATTCGTTTTATTATGCAATAATAATTGAATAGATTCATCCAGAAAGGGTGTATCTAACGATGTTTTACATTGTTGGATAAACCATTTCTTAATAATCTATTCAATTGACTTGCTGGTATTTACATCTTAAAATTATGTATTCAACAAAGCTTCTAAAATTTCGAAAAAGTCATTTTTCAACAACAAAAGTTTTTTTTTCTTGCTGTTATAAATATGTTGCTCTTTTGAAATAAGACGCTACGCATAATGGTGAAATGGACTTAAAAGCTAGAATAAGCTTTCAAACAAAAATTACAATCTCGAGTTTCAAGAAATTGTTTTCTTTTTCTATTTTCAGATTATTATTTTAATGTATCTCTCCTGAGCAGAGAGGCTCATAAAATTTGATGTAAACCGACTTTGCATTTACATTTGTTTTTCGACTGTCATTTACTTTTCTAGGCTTATTCATTTAAGATTAATTCTATCTTGATATTACTTTGTTAAAAATATATTTTAGTTTTATGAATTATTTCTCTTATGCAAAAAAATAAAATTTTGAAAAATGATTGCATCAAATTGTTCAAGAAAGTTTTGTCAAATGAAATCTTATTAGAGTTTTAAGTGTGATTAATTTTTCCAATTAAATAAAATTGAAGAGCGATAAAAAAATGTGCTCGCATTGCTGTATTTACGCATTGAGAGAAACAATAAATGAATAGAATGTCGAGGAAGGTTTTAACTGACAATTTATTTCTCCACCTTTCATAAAAAATTTATTCAATTCCTTTTTTTCATGATCAATAAAATAATTAAAAATAGTTTTGAATTCTAAAGAATCTTTGGTTTCAAAAAATTAATTCAAGACAACATCAAAAGTTTTAGTATTTAGCGATTGTGCAAATTGAAAAATAAATGAATTTTTGTAGGCAGCGCAGCGAATTCATATTAAATTTTAAAATTGCTTAAAATAATTTTCACAGAGTGAAAATGCAACGGAAAGAACTAGAGAATTATCTTCAATGAATATTTGAAAAATTATTATGAAAATTATAATACGAATAAAGGCATAAAGCGTATTGTTTATAATGGAACATTATGAGAAACAGAGAAAAAGGTTTATTTTCATGTCAAATTTGATTGAATTTATAATCCTATACGGTCTGTAGTATTAAACTTCAATAAATATTTCTCTAATTTAATGTACTATTGGAGACAAAAAGTTTCTCAGAGCGAAAAGCGCACCCTACATCTATTCACTTGCATTATTTTAACTTATTTTGATGATAGTATTCTAATTCAACATTTCAATAAATGTGTAAACAAGATAGAAATGGAACTCATTTACATTTTTATTTGTTTTGATGATTTTGGGTCACTGTTTTTGACCATTTACAGTTTTTCGTTTGGTGGTTTTCTCTTTGTTGGCAAATTTTTTAACCATTTATTTACAGCTAGACACTGACATTACGCGACTATATTGATTCATTATTCGGACATATATCGATGATTTTAATTTTCCTCGTATGTGAGCACTGTGGAATTAAAACAAAAATGAATTAAATAAAACACCGCTTTGAAAGCACGTTTTTGTTTAAATAAATCAAAATCAAGCATGTTCAACGTGACGTTTTGTGCAATGCAATGAAGTATTCTTTAAGTTGTTGGAAACTTTTTTCTGCAAACCGGTAGTACTACTCCCGACACAAAAAGCACACTACTTCGTAAATGATGCATCACCGTTGTGTACACTCTTTTGTATCGGTCGTCCATAAAAACTAATCGAGGAATTAATAAATAAATAAAAATAATTGAAAGATTGAAAATTTTGACGTTCAGAAAGAATATTCTGTTTGAAGAAAAAGTTTCTCATTTTAAATCGATTCCTAAGTTAAACAAATGAATTTTATGATTACAAATTACAAATAAAGATGATTTATCTTAACGAGCAAAATAAAAATGAAGACAAATTTTTAAAGAAGTGAATTCTGTACAAGTTCTATAGACGAAACGAGCGTCGATTCTTGCAAATAAAAATAAATTTGAAAAAGACCTAAAAATGTCTTGAATGCGTTGTATAGTTCGCTCAAAAGCAAAAAAATTGTTTGTGTACATTTATGCTTGCGAGTTTTTTCTTTTTGACCTCAAAAAATACAAAAATGTAAATGGAAAAAGTTTTAGAGCTAACCGAACATTAAAATACGTTTTTACATCGTTGCGCAGCACGATTTATTTCAAAAAAAAGCAAAAGTTTGTCATCATTTGATCCTCGCGTGGAGTCCACTAAATTTTTGCGTCAATTATGTCAAAAACAGGAAGCTGCGAAGGCATGTAAGTGAATCAATTTTGTTCCTACACTGCGAAGAAGCTGCATCAAAGAGAAACTCTATATTATCATATAAAGCAAAAAGAAATAACAGCTTTTCACAAAATTAATTATTTAAAATGGTCTAAAAGAGAAGTTTTATTCAAATTTTGTGAAAAGAAAGTCTACGCGAAATAATATTCGCTTGTCAATTACATAAATCGTTCTCATTGTGGAGCCGAATGTTAATTTTAAAAATGCATGAGCATATTAAGGATCGCGAAAAGAAGCGAGTTTAACATGCGTTTTAATTGATTAATGTCGGCAATGAGAAAAAGTGACAATAAAAATGATTCGCAAAGAGAAATGACAAAACTAAAAAGTGCGTAGCCGAGTTTTGAGTCTCTGACTTCGAATTGAGAAGTGGCTTGAGAAAAGTCGCAAAAACTAAGAACGCCATAAATTAAAACAAATCATTTCCGTTTTCAGAATTGCGATTTCATTTAAACAAATTTCGACTGTGTCATGCGATGTGTGCGTAATTAGTTTTTGCTCAATTCTCACAAGACTTTATCGAGTTTTTTACTTTTTCGACTCGTAGCCGAGATTTATCTCTACACAGAAAGAAGAGTTTGAAATTAACAACTTCAACTTCATCTCCCATAAATTTTAACCGCCTTAAAGTACGAGCAGCGAGATTGTGAAAAACGTTGTGATAAGTTATCGATGTCAGAGTTATGTGTTTCTAAACAACAACTTTCGGAACTCGTTCTTTAATAAATTTCAAGACGAAAATCTCGGGTCAGCGAGGAAAAAATTAGTCGGCGGCAAAATGCAACTGTGAAGCTCAAAAAACAGCTTTAATTTCCTAAGAAAGTTAGGCGCGATTGACAGCGTGTCAGATTCGAAACGATTGATTGCAATAAAATGGAACGCCGGAAAATGAGAAACTGATGACAGAAATGTTTGCTCGCGAAACGATTTTTTTCGAGCAGCTGAGTTTTAAAAGATTTTTCGACCACTTTCGCAATGTTTCGACTTGCACCACTCTGTATTAGCATAGACTATTAAATTCATATTTTGATTTTTGAGTTTAAAAACTTGTGAAAACACCGTTTTGTGGTGTTCTCAGAGAAGCTGGCGCTTGAGCGTGTTCGGGCATTGATTTTAGTGAGAAGTTGGAAATTTTAATGCGAAACGTGCAATTTCGGATCGGAGAAGAAGCAAGAAATCAGTAAAATAATAAAAAGTACATATCGAACGTGAATCAAGCGGCATAAAGGCAGAAATGAAGGTAAATAAACAATCTTGCACATAATTTTCGCGAGAATGTAAATCACTTGTGAAGCTGAGAAAGCTTCGGATAAGCAGTGAATAGATTTCAAAGTTAAAAAAGATGGATCGTCATTGCATAAAACGTTTCAATTCATCTTCGACTGGCTATCTATCATTTTGCTTCGCGCGAGATGAGGAAAAATATTGTCCTCGAGCCAAAATAAGTAAACAGAACTGTCACGCGCGCTGTTATCGGCGAAACTAATCCGGATAATTTATGCTTTCTTGATTAATGTTGTGCGCGTTTGCAGACGCTGCGCTAGCCTTAAAAATGTGTACGCATTGAAATTTGCTAAATTAGTTCGCATTAGACACATTCTCGTGTTTTTCACTTTTAAACGCAAAATTAATTGCTGCGTTCGCTGGTGAAAGTAGCAATCGACAGACGTGTACAGTTTGTACACAAACGTCGATTTTATCGAATTAATTGCGTTGCGAGCGGAGAAAGAAGAAAGTGCAGCGAAACAACAACGAAACAACGAATTGTTTTCCATTTCGCTTTGCTTTTATTTAATATTCACAAAAACACGGCGTTCACATTTTTTGCTCAATTAATCAAATAGAAAAGCTAAACTCGGAAAGCTTTTAAACACGATCAATCATTGAGAAAGCGTTTTTTACACGTTTGCAACGAAACGCTCGAAAGCGAGGCGAGAAGGAAGCGAATGCGAGCGAAACAATTTCAGAAAAGTCAGTTTCAATTTAAAACGCACATAGATTAGTTTTCAGCGAAATGAAGCGCAGCAACCGGAGGAACGCAACGCGAGCGGCGAAGAGGGCAACGCGGTCGAGAGAGCGAGCGCAATTTAGGCTTTTGATTGTTGCGAAGAGCCAAATGCGAAACACTTTGTTGGTCAAGTGTTCGCTCGATCGCCGCTTGCACGGACCAGCGATCCGCTATGAACCCAGAGCCGGGAGATGTCGTTTTGCTTTCGCCAGCAGCAGCTGAATGCGAAGAGTGCAGCGTGCAGCTGGAAACGGGAGCATGCGTTCGGATCAAATTTCTTCCGCGAATGCATCTTCTGCTCGAAGATTGGTTAAACGCTGCTTTACTCGAAAGCGGCGATCATTTAAAAGCGTGCATCGCTCGCAAATCGAGATACTCGCGTTCGGAAACTCTTTCGCTCGCTGCGTTGTTCACGCAAAACTTTCTCCACTTTGGCAAACTTTCTCCACTCTGAAGCGATCACTTTCTCCGCGAAAGTGAGCTCAACTCGGAGACGATGTGCGCCTTCGACCACAACTACTGCTTCTGTTTCACTCGCAGTTGGATTAAAGTGAAAAGTAACTTTGGACCGCAAACTGATCACAATGAAAACGTCCGCTTGTTTTTCGCACACGAGAAGTGTCGCTCGGGCAAAGACGAGAAATGCGTGTGCAGAAGCGGTGACCACGCAAACGACGCGGACACTCGCGGCGGCAAACGCGCGTTCTCAGCGTTAATGAATTACAATTTAAATCGTTCACTTGACATTTGCGCGCAATTCTTCTCGCGAAATAAGCAATTAATATCTACTCACATCGTACTCTCGCTCGTCTCGATACTGTGCTTCAGCAACTCGTTAAATGGTGAATTCGTTCACGACGATATTGTCGCGATCACCAAAAATCCTGACGTGGTTGCAAAAAGCAATATCATTCAGTTGTTGAATAACGACTTTTGGGGCAAACCGATGTCTGATTTTGACAGCCATAAATCATATCGTCCGTTAACCACACTTTCATTCAGGTAAAAAACTTTTCCGTTCGCATCTCTACATTCGCCATTTACTTTCTCTTTTTGCTGCACGAGTGTAATTAGCGCTGTGAGCTTCGCCATTGAATAGGCGACAGTATCAAAAGTGACACACAATGAACGCTCATACCGCTCGCCATTATGCACTTAGTAATTGAATTGATTAAAAAGAAATGAATTCGCGCTTAATGCGAGTAAATCAGACTCGTTTTGAAACGCGAGCGGCATTAGAATACAGAACTCATTCGTGAAAACATAAAATAGTTAATTTCATTTCAGCTTCCCTAATGCGGCCTTTCGCTAATTGATTGTCGTTAAATTGTGTTTGTTTTGCGCTTACAAACTCATATTCTTGTTGCTCCTTCTTCGCCGCTTTTTGCGTTAAACTTTCGAGCAAAGTTTCGCTTCAAATGCTGTGTGAAACTGCTTTAAATGCGGCGCATTCGAATCTCTCTTCTTTTGCTTTTTGTGAAAACGCACTTTCAAATTATGTAAATTAATGTGCAAAATTTTTTGCTTCCTTCTTTGTTCGCTTTCGAAATTTGATTCTCGAAATTTGTTTTCGCGAATTTACAGCTTGTTAAAAGTGGCTTAAAACACATGCCGCTTAATTAGCGCCTCTCACTTTCTCGCTCTCCTCTCTCTCTCTCTCTCTCTCTC